>LPNX010105222.1:80655-91995 GCA_001517045.1 Pseudotsuga menziesii | reverse complement strand
TCAACAACTATTCGATACAAATGCACAATATATAATGATTTTAAATGGAAATCCAAAGAGGGAGAAAAGCACCAAAGTTGTATCCTTTACTAATAAATTGTTTTTTTGGTTCCTCATGCCACCATATGCGATATGCAACATTTACAAAACGCATATGCGATATATCGCATATGCGTTTTGTAAATGTTGCATATCGCATAAGTGATATATCGCATATGGGATATTTAACATTACAACACACATATGCGATATATCGCATACGCGATACATTTCCACGAACCTTAGCCTTGTGTTTGGGCTCATGTTATTCCCAACATACCATCAATAACGCATATGCGTTCTTGATTTGCACTTCGGAAGTGAGTTTCTGATTTCCTAAGTGGCACCAAAAAGTGGAACCAACTTCGTGGGACCGCCCTCCCGACATTATTTAACAATTAAATCAACGCAAATAACTATGTTAACATACAACTTGCACAAAGGACCATGGTTATACCTTGGATCCAAATAACCTTATTACATGTTAAATACTGGGATCAAGACTATACACCATAGTCTCTCAAGCCATTTCTTTCCTAAAGTATGAAACTAAACATCATACTTAAAGAGTTAGGGCAGGAATGCTAGGGCTAAGAAATCCCTTAGTCAAACTTATAACAAGATAATTGTAAAAAAAAAATGTCGAAAACATCACTTTCAGGTTTGATGGCAGAATGTCGATAACCATGCAAACATTTGCATAGTGTAACTTGTCAAGATCAGTAAGAAACTAGTATATAATATACTTTACAATGAAACGAAATGATGTTTATGCTGCAATCAATATTACATTATTCTTTGGTAAAAGAGTATATATATATATATATATATATATATATTGAAAACAAAAATTATTATGGAAATTATAGGTGTTTGAAATTGATTTAACAAAACTTCTTGCTTAAAATCTAAGGTAAAAATTGAGGTTTTTAGTGGAGTTAATGGTCGTGAATGGCCTTGACCTTGCTGGTTCGCTGAGGAGAAGAAGAAGAAGAATGCCAACATTCGTTGGACCTTCCATGCCTTCTACGAGGTATAACATAACTCATTTGGGTTCCACCTAGATTCAAAAAAAAAATATTGTTTTTGGGTTTAAAGTCATAAGCAAAATAACTAACTTTGGGTTTTGGCTTCAATTTAGAGGTAGAGGAATGATAAGGAGTCTAGGAGGAGCCGTATATATGATATTTTCTATTAAGGATGAGGAAAATCCTCAAATATCCAAAAATATATATATTCTACTTCATAACAAAATGCCATGTCTTGAAAGTGCAGTGTCTTCAATATATCCTCTACCTTGTACACCAACACAAAACATTCAAAGTCTCGAATTAACTTACTATTGTAACTCTTAACAAATTGACCCAATAATAAAACATGGTGACAATACATAAGAAAAGAGATAAAATGATCAAACTTAGGGTGTCCTTAAATACCATGAATATAGTGATCCATCTTAACTCAATATCTATCATGCAGCAATAAGGACAAAATCCATGGGGCTCCAAAAATTTTCTCAAGTTTTTGACATCTTTAACTCTAGATATATGATGGGTCATTAGAGATGAAAGCGCTTGACTTGCAATTTTTTTCTCATCTTTTTAAAACTTAAAAAAAATTACAAATACAACTAAAGTCAAAAGTTTAAGGATCGTCAAATAGGAGTAAGCTAAACTCTAGACCATTTGCACCAAAAATCAAGCAAGTTTTGTGTGATTTCTGCAATAAAAATTGCAATTTAAACACTGAAAATCTCATTTTCAACAACAAATCTTGGAGACGGATTTCGGCCAAACTTACCTATAAAAGTGCAAATGGTCTAGAGTTTAGCCAACTCCCATCCCATCAAATCAAATCTCTTGAGATCCAAACATGTTTTTAAAGTGTAATGTTCATGAAGTGTTTTAATATATCTAATTTGTGTGTTTTTTATATATATGCGGTTGTAAATATTTTAACTCTAATTTGAGCAGACATATTAATATTGTATAATATTTTATTATTTTTTAAAAAGAATAAGTGTCAAACTCTTGGATGAGCACTAATGGAGTTACACATCTCCCCCTAACGTAGAATGGGTCCCTTTTATGCAATAAATGTTTTAAGTCTAATTTGAATTAACATATTATTTGATAATATTTTATTATTTTCTAAAAAAACAAATATCAACTCTAATACATCAACATGAAAAAGAGTTACACATACACATGCCTCCTACTCTTGCTATTGAATGCACATCTTCTACCTAATTAAAATGAGCCTCTTCTCCCCAATTAAGTAATAATGTCAATTAAAAAGAATTTAGGTTGACCACACTCTCACGTATATATAAAGATCGAGTGATTCGTTTCACTCCTATTTATGATCGTGAAAAGAGATTGGTCCAGTTATGAATATATTGATCTCCTTGTGCTATAAGATAAGAGAACCAAATCAATAAATCAAGATGTTTTGCTCGCAGTTGATGCCAGTTCACTGGCATGCCGATGAACCGAGCGAATTCTACGAAGGCTACGAAGAATTCTGGGTTGAAGTTTTTCGAGCCCAAGAAAGAGCACTTCAACGATTTTCACATGGAAATTCGTGTAATTCGCGGTGGAGAGAAGCCAAACGCATGCTGTCATGAGACCACGACTGGGCAGACATGTCATATTTTCGCAAGAAATAAAATTGGGTGTATGAAACAATATTAATAATAATTGAAGACAATGTATTAACTATGCGAGATGATGAAGACATACAATCTGGAAACTGTATGTGGATGATGGAGAGCAACCTGAGAGATGACCTAATCTACAACTCACAGTTTCCTCATCAATCTCTGGAGATATTCGTTCTCCTGCCATCGCCTGCGAAGGCCGAGAGGTATCTCTACAATTACAGTTCCAGGCGAGGCCGCGTTTATTTCTTGGCCATCCACTTCCCTACGGACCACGGTGTTTCCCCGTTGCGGAACGTGGCCCAATGCATCTCTGGAAGCCTCCAGATTGCTGAAATAGTATTTTCGTCATGAAACTGTTAACAACATGGATGAGATTCGTAGGATCGCCTTCGCTTCCCCAGACACCATTTCGGATCGAGGGATCAATGAAGGTGTGGGTTGCATGGAACAAGAGAGTTGGAATCGGCTCATCAAAATCTATCTCATTTTGTTGAGAGAATCTTGTACTGCGTGGGATAGATTGAGTAACGTCCTTGTATTTTACTTATTTTTGTTTTACAATGTGGAGTTTTCTAATATCTTATATCGAATCTAATTGAGTGTTTAATCGATATAAGTTATAAATTTCTGAAACTAGTTAAATTAAATCCATGACTGAACTTTGATAGATGATTGACATATATCATTTTTAGTTGACTGTTTGTAAGTTAATATTAATTTGGATTACTATTGTGAACTTATGATAATAGTTTAGGTTTAATCTATATTAGGACGTTTCTTTTTTCTTTGATTTGTTTATGATGGTATGAAGCTTATAGAATATGAATTTGTTTTTTTGGTTTGTTAATGATGGTTTAATTTGGAAAAGGGAGCAAAGCTCTAACGGATTAACTTTATAATTTATTATAAATAATTTTAATTCGAGAGAAAAGCTTTTGGAGTGACTTTATATTTTAGTAAAAGAGCTTTTTATTATAAATAATTTTAATTCGAGAGAAAAGCTCTTGGAGTGACTTTATATTTTAGTAAAAGAGCTTTTTTTTCAGTTTTTTTGGGCAGGCTACTCTCTTTCCATGTTAATTTTATCAAGCTAGCTTTAGCTTTTGTCTTTTTACATTTTATACAGCTAGCTTTAGCTTTTGTCTTTTTACATTTCAGTATAAATATATGGATGCTATGAAGCTATATATTCTTACCAAAATCTCTTCCACCGGCTACTTATTGATTTTCTGAAAACTTCTGTTACTTATCGATTTTGTGAAAATCTCTTACGCCTGTTACTTCAGCTTTTATTTTAACAAAGAAAAATAGAAGTGGACATGCACATCGACATGGAGTTGAAGGCTGATGAGATGGAGTTAAAGGCTGATGCACATGAATATAGTGATGCCATTCTCAAAGAATTAGAAGAGACCAAGAAACAAATGAAGGAACTGGAAGAAGAAACAGCTAATTTGTTAACAATTCTGCAGACCAACTCTGGCAAAAAAATCCAAAAGCCTGCTGCTTCGCTGGTTACAGTTGACGCAGTTAGCAAACAAGAAGTGGATTCACGATCTGTGTTTGTTGGTAACGTTGATTATTCATGCACCGCAGATGCACTCAAGCGTCATTTTCAATCATGTGGTACAGTGAATCGAGTTACTATTTTGATAAACAAATTTGGTGAGCCAAAAGGATATGCTTATGTCGAGTTTTCAGAAGGCGAGACTGCTGCTGTTCAAAATGCTCTTCTTCTCGATCAATCCGAACTTTGTAACCGCCTACTGAAAGTTACCACCAAAAGAACAAACATCCCTGGAATCAAGCTGCGAGATCATCGTTATCGTGGTGGGAAACGGTTAAATCCTTATCTTGCAGCATATGCTCGGCCTTATTTTTCCTCTTCCTCTCCTTATAATGGCTATGGCTATGGGAAAGGGAAAATAAGAGGAAGATTCAGGCACCCCATGGGATAAAGGGCTTATTATTGAAATCAGTCAAACTAATTTTGTCGGCCTTTATTTTGTAAGCACTTTTACTTGATATGTCTCGGTTTGTATAGCTATTGGAGATTCCAACATTTCAAATTTCTATTCATCAATATTTTATGCTCTCCCAATAAAAATATATTTTTGATATTTACAGTGTTAGATTGAAATATAAAATTTTGAGTATTATGGAAGCAAGCTTGACTGTTATGAAACTCGTCAAATATTTGTTTTCTCGTTGCTTCACTGTTATGAGTACAGATTGTTACCAAAGCTCGGCTTACGAGGATAAAAAATTACCAAACAAAACAACAAATAATGGAAGGAGCCTCTCTTTCATTAAATGGCTGGCAGTCGTGTCGAGTTTAGAGTGACATAAAGAAAAAGCTCATATAAAGATTAAATGTACAAATAAATGGAGCATTTCCCTAAACAAAATTTAATCTTATTAATGGTTTTGCACTTCAATTTATTCCTTTCTAGGTTTGATAAATCTATATATGCTGTTTGACTTATTAGGAAATGTTTATCTTTATAATGTAATAAATATTATTGAGTTGAATTGTGATATTTATTTTTAAATTATGCGATAAAATAATTTAATATTTATTGATTAAAATTTTATAGGATTAATATTAAATTTTTATAATAATATTATAATAAAAATATCTTTAACTTATATTAAGACGTTATAAAATTTAAAGTCATATCTTATTATTATTATTATTTATAAAATTAATATTAAATTTTATAATAATATTATAATAAAAGTATCTTTAAACTTATATTAGTACGTTATAAAATTTAAACTCATATCTTATTATTTATATTAAGTTAAAAAAAAATCTAAATAGTAAAAATCTATTGTCATTTAAAATTAAGTTTAAAATCAAATTCACAAATTTATAATATAATTTTTTTCATTTAAATATATTAAAAATCTATTTAAAAACTATAAAATAAATTTTAAAAATAATTTTATATAAATATATATAATTTTTAATATTAAAATTTTATATTTTTATTTGAATATATCATATTAAAAATATATAAATTAAATTTAAAAAATAATATTATATAAATATATTTATACTTATAAATATTAAAATTATATAAACATTTAGAAAAAATAATAATAAATATTGGACCTAAATAACTTTTGCGACTTTTACAATATCCACCAATGCATGTACTCATACCCACTATTATAATACATTTGTACCCAAAATAGTCTTTCAAAGGTCACTATTCTCAACCATATAATATAAACAATTATATTTATATTTGAATTATCACACTTCAAAAGCATCATGTCCCCTCATTTAACATTAGTATTGGACATGTATTGGAATGGAATGATTGTTTTGGTTTTTTATTTTTTCAAATATAGACTTTTATCTTAATAGGTTTTGTTTTTTTTTTAATCAGTCTAAATGTTTTCCACCATCTATATTTTTTTATAGATTATTTATCTTTAAACTAATGTCTCCTGGATATGTGTATTTACTTTTCTTCATTGATATGTTGACATAAAATTATTTTACTAGTTTCTTGGTTTTTTAAAGAGATATACTTCAATGATCTAGTTGTATACTTGGCTTACCATGTTTTAGTGTATGCAGCAACCTTATTGAAGTTGACAATTTTGCATTTCAAACATTGTCTTTATATTGAACTTCATTATAAGAAAACCACACTTTGAAAAAGAATTTATCCGAAGAAGGCATCTCATAATCCTTAACTTATTCTTAGAAGTGCAAAACTTCAACAATGAAATAAAGTGTAAAGGTTATCTCTTAAAAATAAAATTTTCCTCATAAAGTATGTGGTAATCCTTAAGGTATTCTTCAAAGTCTACAGCTTCAACAATGAAATAAGGTTTAATGGTTCTCCTTGAAAATGAATTTTTTCCTGAAAAACATCTTATAATCTTTAATGTATTCTTCTAAGCTTACAACTTCAGCATTGAAATAAGGTGTAAAGTTTCTTTCTCAGAAAAGTAATAATAAAAAAATTCCTCACTATTTTATTGTAACATCTCTAGTAAAAGAATTATCAGTATTATGAGTAATTCAATGACAATCTTTAATAAAATAATTGTAAATATTATTAGTAATTTAATGACAAATGGAAAAAAACTATCTCATTGTAATATCTCTAATAAAAGAATTATAAATATTATTAGTAATTTAATGAAAATTTTTAATAAAATAATTGTAAATATTATTAGTAATTTAATGACAAATGGAAAAAAGTGAGAAAAAACATATGTATTCATAAAAGAATGAACCATTTATTAAACACTATTTATATAAATTCAATTCATTGAATATTTATATAAATTCAATTCATTGAATATTTATAAAAAAATATTTATTAAAAAGGTGTAAACGAGATTATTGTATATCCTAACTTATAGGAAGCAAGGTCACTCCTTATATAGGAAGCAAGCTCTTGATCCTTATACTTGGTTTTGTAATTCCGTGGCTTTTTATTGAAAGAAATGAGGTGGATACTCTTTAAAATGTTTGATGAGAGTGCCCGTGCTAAGAAAAGAATTTCTCTCGGAAGGGGAAGTTCTTCTTCAAAAAGCTTGTGAACTATGTTTTAAAGAGGAAGCCGGTCTTTCTCTTTTGTTGGACGTAACCCCTAGTTGGGATGAACCACATATATTGATATCTCTCTTGAATTTGTATTATATGTGTATTTATTTCTTAGTTAATGCTTTCATAATCATGTATTTCTAACTAGACACTCTTTCCTTTAAATTGTACCTAATGATGGAGATTTGGATATGTTTTCTATGCATGCATGTCAAGACTTTGCACACAAGAAATACACGGTTATCTTTAATGATGATCGTTTATTAGATATTACTTATTGTAGTTATGTGAAGGTATGTGGGACGTGAAATACTCTCAAATAACATTTGGTTAAGTATATTTATGAATAAAACATACTTGCTAAGTTTAATGACTCAATACCTTTGTTTAATAGGAAAAGAATTAATTAATAGCTTGTACGATGTTATTATCATAGTTACTAGATTATTGTAAAGTGAAGTGTTGGTAATGCTTCGAGTATAGACATGGTTAGGTATGGTCAAAGAGTTAAGATAATATCCAAGGTTGTGAGTATATGAAGTGATTTATGTTATTACCATTAGTAGAGTAATTAAACTAAGAAACTAATCCAATGTTGTTGTACTCAATTTCAAAGCAATGAGAATTAGGATGTTGATCTTTAAAAGTGTAATGTCCCTAAAATCCATAAATAAATAAATAAAAATTGTAGGCTACTAAACTCCTAAATCTTAAGGACAACTTCATTTTTACTGCGGAATAAAAACTTGTTCGGAGAACTAAGTCTAAGTTCTATCTATTTTTTATGTCTACATATTACTATTCTATACTCTGATGCACTCGTAATTTACTTTACCTATCTATGTTATTTATTGACATTGTCAATCATTACTTTGTATTATGTCTTACTTTCATTTTACGTGTATTTAGTTATTTATTTGTTTGTTATGAAGAGGCTGACTTGACTTTGTATCTCAAGGGGTGGAGTGGCGGGGTTCTGTCCCTTAAAGGTCCACTCAAAAAGGTAAGGTTCCTATGCTACAGGGTTTACATAGTTCATTATGAGCTAATGCATGTGTTCCTATTCTTTTGCAGGTGACTTCACTTATAAACTTAGGCTTGTAAACATAACATAACGGATTCCTATAATCTACAGCTATTGGAACCTAAACAACGTTATTCCTATGCTTAAAGTTAAAAGAGAAAAAATAGGCATGCATGTTTGTAAACACTATAGTGAGGAAGGTTTAAAACCTTGTTTATACATCTTTTATGTTTAAACTTTAATGTGGATGTTTTATGTTATTGCATATTTTATGCCATCAAAACTATAGCCAATACCTATGCAAATCATAATATGAAAGGGTTTAAAACTATGGATATGGGGTTTACTATGATGGTAAAAAGTGTGAGGCCGCACTATAGACTTATGGGTTTCGATCTACATGGAGGTGGTAGCTAGGTTGGTGCATTGAATGCACCTCGTAATTCACAAGTTACCTTCCTTATGCACTTCGTTACGGTTTTTGATGTCATTCATTTCATCTTCGTTTTGGTTCGGAGGGAGGTCTCACGCTCCAGGTGGGAGCTACGCATACCATGCAAAGCAACCAAATTTCGCTTGAGAACGTTGGCAGGTAAGCCATTGTCTATATGTTTGCACCTTTGATTATTGGTTTGGTTTTACAGTCACTACATACTTCTGAGCCAGGCTTTGTTTTCGTTGTCACAGGTGAAGATAGCACGGGTACTCTATATTTTGGAAAGGCAGAGTTGTTTTGTTTCTCGCACAACCATCCCAGGTAATCCCCATGAAAAGCAATGGGTCTGTACCCAAATGTTGAACTTGTTGTGTTTATCAAAGTGTTTCGAAACTAGGTCTCATAGATATCTGGTTGTAATGTTTAAGCTATTTGTTGTTTGGTTGGGTGTTGGGGTTTATTGGAATCGTTTGGGGATTATTTAAATGCGGCTATGTAAATGCCGTTGCGTGGCTCTGTAATGTAAATGTAATGTTTCAACTGGTTAATAGAGACTCGACTCTATGTATTTGATTTACCATTTAACTATGAAATGGATTTTGGTTTTAAATAAATCTTGATGGGATTTTCGTTGTGTTTTAATATGGCTCTATAATTTGTAAATGTTAACAGTGCCATTGCTCTGCAATGGTACTTACGATGCCAAGGTTACAATAATGGATATGAATGGTGGAAAATGTTTGTTTACTTGATGTGTTGGTTGATAAAGAATGTAGCTCTATAAATTTAAAGGATTTGGTCTCTTCCACAGGCAGCCGTAAGGACTTGGCCCCAGGCCTTGCATTTGTAACACAGCTTGTGTAGATGTGTTGAATAATTTATCTCTCACATACATGATTCGATCTTGGGTTCGTATGGTTTGGTTTATTAAAATCTCCCAGCTCAGCTCTAAGCGATTCGAAACTGGGTCGAATGCTTGGTTGGGTTAATGATGTTTAATGTTTTGCAGTTGGATTGTTTTACTTCGTGATTATATAGTTGGGGTTTTTGTTTAGGGATTCGACCGTGGGTCACGTGGATACTTTTTCTGTGTTAAATGATTTAATCCTTCATTTATTAATGTATTTTTATGTGGTGATTATCGTGTTTATTCTTGGAATTCCATCAACGCGAAGCGTATGGGAATGGAACTCTGTGTGATTTGGTTTTTAATTTGTTGATTAATTTATACTAGTTTGTATTATAGCTTTGCTTTTGAAAGAAAAGATTGACAACCAATCCTTAACATGATTCGATTGTTGGGCAGTGATAACTAATGTTTATAAGTATTTGGTTTTTAATAATATAATTTGAAAATGTGAATAGGCTCTCAGCCTTCACACATTATGGTAGTTTGATAATATTGATAATTATTTTGTAGATTTGTTAAAATATAATGTTCCGTTTGTTTGATTTTTAATAATTTAGATGTTGGTTATGTGGATAGGATATTATGAGATTTAAGTCTGCGTTTTGCTAGAAAATGAAAGGTGCAAGTACCTCATTTGGTTCGATCCCTTGAATGAATGTTTATGCATATGTTTATAGTTGGTTTATTTAATATTTATTTTAATGTTTGTGCATAGTTTAAATGATGATTAGTTTAGAAATAAAATTAGTATGTTTATCTTTAGGTCTATTTATTTAGTTTTGTTAATCTCTGGTTTATTTTAATCATGTGGCGTAGGATGTAACTTAGGTTGTAGCTTTTAAGTTTTAACTAGAAAATAGGTTTTGAATCTAAATTGCAAATTCTAACATAACTTTATAAACTAAAAACATATAAATATGATAACTATTTAACCCTAGAATTATAACTAGCAATTAAAATTTGAGATTTACTTTACACAATGAAAGAACCTGAAGCATATAAACAACTCGGAAGTAAAGTTGCCGCTCTTCAATTCAGAGCATAAATAATATAAGTAAAAATATGTAAACGTGATTAATAAAACTTGAGAAGGTAAAAACCTCATACCTACAACTTTTCAGCTTATTAATGGCTAAGAACCCTCCACATTTTAAACACACGGAATTAATAAAAACTTAGATATATCTGACCTTAAATATGTTAACCGGATAACTTGGGAACTACCATGTTGCTCCCAACCATGACCCGTAACCGTACTTGGTTTTACTCAGGATCCCCCCCGAGCTGGTTCCAACATGCAAGTAGTCTAGAGCTCCTAAAGGTGAGGCTTCTCTTATCTGAAATATCAGGTTTTGTATAAGATTGCTTGGATTTTGGAAATGATCTTCAAAATTACTTAGGAAAAATAATGATCAGATCCCCAAGCCTTCCCTTGGCTTGGGTCTTTATAGAAAATCTTTTAGGGAAGGGAATTTAAACTTCAATTAGATCAAGAATCCATTATCTTCTTCATTAGAGGAATTTTGGGGTCTAAAATGGGCCTCCTAAGGAAAATAATAAAATAATAGTTAAAATAATAAAATAATATTGATTAATTTTGGAGGAAGAAAGAAAAAAACTACTTTTTGTGTTCATATTTTCGACATATCTCCCTGTGTTTTTACTCAAATTTCGATTGGGAGAGCTTGTTGGATGT
>LPNX010105222.1:15771-80317 GCA_001517045.1 Pseudotsuga menziesii | reverse complement strand
TGACATCATCATCACGTTTTTTCAGGTATTTCTTGTTTTTGGGGTAGCGGGGTCCATCAAAAGTATGCAGTGTGGGTACTCGTTGGATGCAGAATCAAATTACGCATTCAACGAGCTCTCCCGATCGAAATTTGAGTAAAAACACAATGAGATATGTCGAAAATACGAACAAAAAAAGTAGTTTTTTTTAATGACAAATATGTCAATTCAACCATTATGGTTGACTTATTTTATTGAAATTCTATTGGTTCTTGAATTCCAACTCACAAAAACTTATTTTGGCACGTTTTATTATAAGCCCCATTTTAGACCCCAAATTTCCTCTAATGGAAAATAATATTTAATTGATTTTCTGTGGATTTAATAATTATTTCAACTTAGAAACTTTTTACTAGTTCCTAATTTGACTTTAGGATTGAATATTTATTTAATCATTTTATTAAATAATAAATACATAGACTATTTATTTATCATTTTTAGTAATCTTTATTTTCTTATATATATACTATATATAATTATTCTTTTATTCATAATATATAAGCTATATATAAATTATTGTTAATATTTATTTGTGCATCATATAACATGATCTCATTTACAAGACGTTTTCATTAGATTATAACATTTCTTTTATCAAGGCCTTTAGGTGGGGTTGGTCAACTAAGTTAGGAAGCTCTAAACCTCCTTGCATGTTGGATTACCTCGTGTATTGTGGCAGTTCTTTAGTACTTGATGAGAAGTAGAAATTTGAAATTTCATTTTATCAACTTAAAAATAAGTAAAATAAAGATCTGTGCTATTCATATTATTTCTCACTCAACACTTCTTAATTTTTAGTAACTCCTAACACTATTCACAGCCCAAGCTCAATGCTAAAAACTGGGAGTTACACTTAGCGCAATTCTAGAGCCTTTTGCTCAATGCTAATTCTAGGATGTACTTGTATAATACACCTGGGGATATAATGGGCAAGGATACGATGCTTCGAAGATTATGCTCAACATCAATTTCGAATGCTCTAGGGTTTATTCCCAACACCTACAAATCTTATAATTCATGTGCTCCAAAGCTTATGCTCAACACAAAATCTCATAAATCATGTGCTTTGGAGCTTGTGCTCAACACAAAGTATAATCACTCATGTGTTCCAGAGTGTGCGCTCAACACAAAATCTCATCACTCATGTGCTTCAGTGTCCATGACCAACACATTATAGAACTCAATCATGCATTCAGTCTTCTGCACATTTTGTCACCATAATCATCTCAGTATATGCATTTAAGGTAAATCACATAATACATCCAGTACATCATACTACAACAATAATTTTGGCCATCAGGGTCCATTCCCAACATATATAATCACATACATGATAAATAAAACATATGCATTGTCTTACTCCCAATATATCTAACTAATCAACATAACTCATGTGCATTGGGGCCTTGCGCTCAATATACAAACATAAACATCAAAGTAACTCATGTGCAATGGGACTCATTCCCATTAAAGTCAAGGTCAAAATTTTGGATATTACATCCCTCCCTACTTAGAACAACACTATCCTGGTGATAGCCTAAAACCCTCTAAGGTCATCATAAGAGGATCTTATCCTATGTATGTAAAAAAATACACTATCTCTAAATCATGCCCTTTATATTAAGGAAAAATCTTCTCAGTTTTGCCTCTCGGGTATGTTTATTTATGCACAAACATATTTAATATAATGGACATAGTTAAAATAAATACTCCTCACTATCTTTAACTCTTTGTATTTGTGTTGTGTAAAAGACTCACCTCTCGACTCCTTATTCATTCCTTAACACCTTCACATATAACCATACCTCGTTACCATAGGCTATCACACACTGCATAAGATGTTGTACCATAGCATCTTCGACCCACCATTAACCTGAACGCAACTTTGATTTCAGTATAAGCACTTCACCATCAATCAACATAATGACGAATCTCCACCGTTTTCTTGTGAATTTATTTACCCAACTCCCATACGTCATCAATTTGTTTTCCAAACACTCAATGATCGTAGATCCCATTAGAGGAAATTTGAGGTCTAAAATGGGCCTCCTAAGGAAAATAGTAAAATAATAGTTAAAATAATAAAATAGCAGTTAAAATAATAAAATAATATTTATTAATTTTGGAGAAAGAATGAAAAAAACTACTTTTTGTGTTCGTATTTTCGACATATCTCCCTATGGTTTTACTCAAATTCTGAGTGGGATAGCTCATTGGATGTGGAATTTAATTCCGCATCTAACGAGTACCCATAATTCATATTTTTGACGGACCCCGCTACCCCAAAAATAAGAAATACCTGAAAAAATGTGATGATGACATCATTATCATGTTTTTTCAAGTATTTCTTATTTTTGGGGTAGTGGGGTCCGTCAAAAGTATGTAGTGTGGGTACTCGTTGGGTGTGCAATTAAATTCTGCATCCAATGAGCTCTCTCGTTTGGAATTTGAGTAAAAACACATAGAGATATGTCGAAAATATGAACAAAAAAAGTAGTTTTCTTTTATGACAAATATGTCAATTCAACCATTATGGTTGACTCATTTTATTGAAATTCTATTGGTTCCTGAATTCCAACTCACAAAATTTATTGTTGGCGTGTTTTCTTATAAGGCCCATTTTAGACCCCAAATTTCCTCTAATGGCTGTGTGTATTATTTCTGCACATAAAAACGATGATTCTAACAGCAAATATCAACATAAACTTGCATAGAATCTCAATACTTATGTTGAATTTCAATTTTTTCAATTTATCATAGGCGTATAACAAAAATTTAAACGCTTTAGAACCCAATGTAAATTATTCTCTGCGCAAACCCAAAATGCATACTGTGAAGTCTCTCTGTAAAACAATAGTTACACCTATATAATTGCAAATTTCTCAATAGTGTAGAAGAATTTGATTACAAATGAACCAATAGCCTTTTCCAAACCTGATTTCCTCAATTAAATCATTGCAACCAGAGAAAGACATCTCTGTGCATGCTTCTAGGAATTTGATTCTAATTCATCTCAGATCTAAATCCAGGATTCTAATGAGCTATCAAAATTTTCCTTGAACTAACTTCAGTTTCCTAACCTAACAACTTGCCTGTATTAAATCTAACTTTTGTTTGGTTTCCATATCCTATAAAGAAGGAACATATTCTTTATTAAACTCTACTAACCTCTATAACTTGTTGACATATCACTAAATAATTGTTATCATTTAGTAAATGCTTTAATTGTGCAACCAACCCTATCGATTACATTCAGAAATAAGGATCTAGTATCCTTATTCGTTTTATTCAACATTTTAACAAAATAAAGAAGATTACAAAACATGTGAGACATTGGTTTCCTTTAGCTTCCCTAGACCTAGTGAAGTCATAAATGACTTCACTTAGGAATTCTATTGTCCTGCATCAGACTCCAGAGATTAAAAAATTTCATGGGCTCATGTCCATGAGTTATCTCCCTGTCGTTTTTTCGTAGGTTTGTAGCAGAGACCCAATATATAAACCTAGGTAGTGTTCTCATCTTGAATAGTCCTTTCATCCATGTTTTCCAACATTGTATCTACAACAAGTCCTTTGGTTCCTCCAACATATGTTCAGACTTAGAACACACAAGTACTTCCTCTTCCTTTTTCCCTACAGTCAACCTATCAATATATTTTTCTTCATCTACACATAAACAATTCAAATTCCCTTTTACATAAGCAACCAAAAAATACATTAGCATGAATATATCTGCCATCCAAGAATTTTGTGTATGAATTCTTTGGTCTTCCTCTCTTTTTCTCTCCTTTGTTACTTCACTACCGTTGGTGATTTCATTAACCATGTACCTCCCATCATATTTTCTGACTTCATATTGTGCTTCCTCCATCAATGCCATGCTTGTATTTGGCATTTCTTGTTGGTCGGTTTTCTCCTTCAACCAATCACTACACACCATGTTAGTCATCTCAACCTCATAATCATTTATTTGTGAAATTATTGTTACCTTTGCTTCAACTTTCCCATCATTCCCAGTCCTCTTGTTAGTCATCATCAATAATTGATTATTGACCTCTTCTTCTTACCTATGAACGGATGGATACTATGTTTCTTCCCATTCATCTCAAAGGAATAGACATTCATCTTGCCCTCATGCACTACTTCTCTATCAAACTGCCAAGGCCTGCCTAATAAAACATGAGAAGCATCCATCTCTATAATGTCACATCTTACCTCATCCTCATAGCTTCCAATATGAAACTTTACCTAGCATTGTTCATTCACAAGAACTTGATGATCCTCATGCAGCCATGCAACTCTGTATGGTTCTGGATGTATTGTTTTCCTCAGATTCATCTTTTCCACCATCTTTGTAGACACCAAATTTTTAGTACTACCACTATCAACAATCAATTTACAGCACTTACCTTCAACTTTGAAAATTGTTTTGAACATGCTCCTCCTTTGGACTAACTTCTCAATTACCTTCCTCAACAATAAGGCTTCACCTTGTTCAGGGTAATTCTTGGTCACCTCTAATTATTTTGGATCTTCGGGCTCAACTTATACTACTTGTGCTTCTCTCTGTCTGGAAACATTCTCAAGACAATCCCATGACATATGGCCAAGCTGTCCACATGTGTAACATCTCACTTGTCCACCTCTTCCTCTGCCTCTTCCTCTTATGCCATTTCTTCCACCTCTGTTATCATTAGTTCTGTCAGGATGTGCTTGCTGGCTTGAAATGATAGTTTCACCTTTATGTTGTTGTTCCCTTCCTCCAGATCCTCTCGCCTTTGCTTTCTAACTCTGCTTTCTCATCATCTTCTCCTTAGCCTTCAAAGAAACTTGATATGCTTCTTCAAAAAATATCTATGACAACAATATTAGTTCATCTTGTATATCAAACCTTAGAATATTTTCATACCTGGAAACTTTCTCATGTATATCCTTTATATGACCTGATCTAATATTCACCATATAAAATTCCTCAATAAACTCCCTAATTTTCATTGACTTCTGATTAATATTTTGCATTTTGCTAAACAAAATCAATTTTTAATCTTTAGGAATAAATTTACCTCTTAACTTAGCTGTCATTCCTCTCCAGCTATTAATCTTGGATTTGTGTTTCAAGATCCTCTCCTCTTGCACACGATCCCACCACATGGATGCATGCCCTATCAACTTTGTGATAGAAAATATCACTTGCTTGTCCTCCTTCACCTCAGCATAATCGAAGTGTTTGTTCATAGCATTGAGCCAATCAATTAACTCCTCGGGATCCAAGCTTCCACCATAGAATGGCACATCGTCTCTTGAACTAGAACCTGCACCAAAAATAGATCTCAACATTCTTACCTCAGGAGTTTTAGCAGTTGTCTCCTCCTCCTCTTTAGGTATCTCTTCATGACTTGTGTCTCCAATGTTATCATAATGTATGCAAGTTTCTAAGGCTTCTAGTATTGATCTCAAAGTTATTATCTCCTCTCTCAATTTTGTATTTGCAACAGGTCTTCCTCGCCTTCCCCAACCTATTCCAACTCTAACCTCCATCTCCTGGCACAACAATTCACTACTATATCCAGCATGATTGGTAGTAATATCCTTTTTCTGAATCTGTTAGAAACTTAGGAGTAAGCGCAATCTTTCTTTTCATTCAATAAAACTACTCCAATCCTTAACACTAACAATTCTACAATGTTAGGAATAAAAGACTATTTTGGTCGCTCTGATACCAAAAATGATAGCCTAAAACCCTCTAAGATCGTCATAAGAGGATCTTATCCTGTGTATGTAAAAAATACACTATCTCTAAATCATGCCCTTTATATTAAGGAAAACTCTTCTCATTTTTTCCTCTCGAGTCTATTTATCTATGCACAAATAGATTTAATATAATAGACAGAATTAAAATAAATAGTCATCACTGTCTTTAACTCTTTTTCTTTGCGTTGTGTAAAAGACTCACCTCTCTGCTTCTTATTCATTCCTTAACACCTTCACATATAACCATACCTCATGACCACAGGCTATCGCACTCTACATAAGACATTGTACCATAGCATCTCCATCCCACCATTAACCTAAACGCAACTTTGATTTCGATATAAGAACTTCACCATCAATCAACATAATGACGAATCTCCACTGTTTGTTTGTGAATTCGTTTAACAAACTCCCATATGCCATTGATTTGTTTTCCAAACACTTAGTGATCATAGATCCGCTATTTGTATTCTTTCTACACATAAAAATGATGATTCTACCATCAAATCTCAACATAAACTTGCATAGAATCTCAATACTTATTTTGAATTTCAATTTTTCCAATTTATCATAGGTGTGCAACAGAAATTTAAACGCTTTAGAACCCAACGTAAATTATTCTCTGCCCAAACCCAAAATGCAGACTATGAAGTCTCTATGTAAAACAATAATTACACCTATATATTTGCAATTTCTCAATATTGTATAAGAATTCGATTACAAATAAACCAGTAACCTTTTTCAAACCTGAATTCCTCAATTAAATCATTACAACCAAAGAAAGACATCTCTATGTATGCTTCCGAGAATTTGATTACGAGTCATATCAGATCTAAATCTCCAGCTTCTAATGAGCTATCAAAATTTTCCTTGAACTAACTTCAGTTTCCTAACCTAACTATCCTTTTTGTATTAAATGTAACTTTTGTTTGGTTCCCATATCCTATAAAGAAGGAACATATTCTTTATTAATATCTACTAACCTCTATAACTTACTGAGAGATCACTAAATAATTGCTATCATTCAGGAAATGCTTTAAATGTGAAACCAACCCTATCAATTACATTTAGAAATAAGGATCTAGTATCCTTATTCATTTTATTCAACATTTTAACAAAATAAAGAAGATCACAAAACATGTGAGACCTTGGTTTCCTTTAGCTTCCCTAGACCTAGTGAAGTCATAAATGATAATGGCTTCACTTAGGTAGTATATGCTCTTGCATCACTCGGTATTCTAGGGACTAGGAATGAAGTCATGAAATGAGGCGGGGTAAGCCTCTCTCCTAGTGGATTCATTCTCCCAAGTGGCCTTATCCGCTCCAAAGTGCTTCCATTGCACTTTCAGCTAGAATATGGTTCGATTGTACTTTTAAGTAAACATGTTCATCAATCTGATAATCTTTATCTTTTCTTTTCTTTTCGTATATGTGTAACTCTTCTGGCAGTCTTGCACTTATTTAACGTTCTGTTGTACTTTGGTGACTAACTATTCCAAGTCATTTAGTAAGGCTGGCCCTAACATGAGTCGGTCAATTAGGCTCCCAAGTAATCGATGATCTACACTTCCGAGCATAGAGTACCTTGAAGGGACTCATCTTGGTGGAGGTCTGGTATCCATTTTTATACGCAAACTCTACAAGGTGTAGATAATCCTCCCACTTGTTGGGATTGTTCATAACATACATTTTAATCATTTCTTCCAAAATCTAGTTTACCCGCTCTGTCTGCCTGTCTGTTTGCGGGTGGTAAGAAGTACTAAAATTTAACTGCGTCTCTAATCTAGAGAATAAATATATCCAAAATTTACCGGTAAACTTTGTGTCTCGATCCGAGATAATTTCCTTAGGTATCCCATGCAATCTAAATATTTATTTTTAAGAAAATGTTGGCAATGTGAATTGCCTTGTACATTGACATAACTGGGATAAAGTGTGCCGCTTTAGATAACTTGTCAACCACTACAAAGATGGAATCATTTTGCTTCTTTCTCTTTGGTAGACCTGTGATAAAATCCATACTAATGACCTCCCACTTCCATTCCAGAATAAGTAATGGTTGTAGTAATATTGAAGGATGTTGATGCTTAGCTTTGACTAGCTAACATTCTTGACATTTTGCGATGAATAACGCAATGTTGGACTTTAACTTAGGCTATAAAAATTGTTTCTTTACTGTTGATATCATCTTTTGATATCCTGGATTTCCTGAGTAGGAATTTCAACGGAACTCTATTAGGATGCTGGACTTGATGTCCCCTCCTTTCGAAACGTGCAATCTCTCTTTGGACCACAATAGTCTGGTCTGGTCCACCTTATACTCTTTTTTTTGTTGAAACAACCTATCCTCTTAAATATTCTTTAGGAATTCAACATAGAAATGGTCATTGGAGGAAATTTAGGGTCTAAAATGGGCCTTATAAGAAAACGTGCCAACAATAAAATTTTTCCGTTGGAATTCAAGAACCAATAGAATTTCAATAAAATGAGTCAACCATAATGCTTGAATTGACATATTTGTCCTAAAAGAAAACTACTTTTTTTGTTCATATTTTCGACATATCTCCCTCTGTTTTTACTCAAATTCCAAGCGGGAGATCTCATTGGATGCGGAATTTAATTCCACATCCAATGAGTACCCATACTGCATACTTTTGAAAGACCTTGATACCCCAAAGACAAGAAATACCTGAAAAAATGTGATGATGACATTATCATCACGTTTTTTCAGGTATTTCTTGTTTTTGGGGTAGCGGGATCTTTCAAAAGTATGCAGTATGGGTACTCGTTGGATACA
Source organism: Pseudotsuga menziesii (assembly GCA_001517045.1). Classification (NCBI taxonomy): domain Eukaryota; kingdom Viridiplantae; phylum Streptophyta; class Pinopsida; order Pinales; family Pinaceae; genus Pseudotsuga; species Pseudotsuga menziesii. The sequence continues at coordinate 71,730 of LPNX010105222.1, read as the reverse complement.
GAATTAAATTTCACATCCAATGATCTCTCCCACACATAATTTGAGTAAAAACACAGGGATATATGTCAAAAATACGAACAAAAAAGTAGTTTTTTTCATTCTTCCTCTAAAATTAATAACTATTATTTTATTATTTTAACTATTATTTTATTATTTTCCTTAGGAGGCCCATTTTAGACCTCAAATTTCCTCTAATTCTACTTTGTTTGTCATTCCAATCCTATCATGCAAATATGAATTGGTTTGGCTTAAATTTACCTCATATAACATATGAGCATGTCAACTTAAAGCGTCAGTGATTTCATTCTCCTTTCCCTTTATATGCATTAATTGAAAGTGGTACTCGCTAAGGAAGGCCAACCATCTGGCTTGCCTAGTATTTAGATATGGCTACTCGAACAAATACTTCAAACTCATGCTGTCTGTCTTCAGAAGAAACTTATTCCCCATGAGGTAGTGCCTCCACATATTCAGGGCGTGGATAATGGTTGCTAGCTCAAGATCGTGGGTGGGATAATTTTGTTCATGTTCCTTTAATTTTTTAGATTTGTAATAGATTGCATGATCATTCTGCATGAGGATTCCTCTGAGTATTTTTTTTATTGAATCGGTGCAATCAACGAAATCCCCATCAGAATCCTCAATTCGTAGTATCGATGCAGTAGTCAAAATATGTTTATTAAACTGAAAAATTTCCTCACACTTGGTCATCCACAAAAACTTGTTTTCCTTCTTTTGTAAGGCGATCATGGGACATGAAATCCTCAAAAATTTCTCAATGAAATTTTGATAGTAACCAGCTAATCCCAAAAATTACCTAATGTTTGTGACATGGGTATGGGTAGGCCAATCCTTTATGGATTTAATCTTTTTTGGGTCAACGGCTATCCCCTTCTCTAAAATGATGCAGCATAGGTACTATATATGTGGTGTGTAAAAATCACACTTACTAAACTTATCATAAAGCTATTGTTCCCGTAAAACCCATAGTATTATGCAAAGATGCTCCTCACGTTCCTCTTTACTCTTTGAGTAAACAAGGATGTCATCTATAAAGACCAATACAAACTTATCTAGGTATTTACTGAAGATATTGTTCATCATGCACATGAAATTTTTTGATGCATTGGTCATCCCAAAAGGAATTACTACAAACTCGTAGTGGTCGTATCATGTTCAGAAGGTCATTTTATGTATATCTTCCTTGTGGATCCATACCTTATGGTATCTGTACCGCAGGTCGATATTTGAAAATATCTTCGCTCCTCTGACTTGATCGAACAAGTCATCGATCCTAGGGAGTGGGTAACGGTTCTTTATGTTCATCTTATTAATTTGGTGGTAGTTGGTGCACATTCATATCATAGAATATTTCTTCTTTACGAAAAGTATATGTTCTCCCCAAGGGGACACACTCGGTTAGAGATAACCCTTCTCAATCAACTCCTTTTACTACAACTTGAACCCCACCAATTCCTCTAGAAATACATCTTTAAATTCTACAAGAACCTAAAAGTCCTCGATGTGCTGCTCTCTCTCAACTTCTACATCCTATATGTTTGTAGCCTTTCCTAATACACTTCTTTGCTTGTAAGTTGGATATCTATCTAACATATACCTTCTTAGGTATGCCTTGAACCTTAGTGTCATTCCCTTGGTTATTTGTGCACAATATTGACTTGTTTAGACAATCGAGAATGATGTGGGGCTATTCCAACCAGTCCATGTCGATCAGTACAGCGTACGATCCCAAGGTAAGATATTCAAATCTATCTTATCAGCAAAACCATTCAAGTTTACCTCATAGTCTCTTACTAGTTCCGAAACCTTTCTTTTTGTACTAGTGGCTAATTGTACCATCCATGGTCTCTCATGTTTTACTTTTTTTAGTTTACACGTTTCAACAATCTTGGGTGATACATAGCTTTAACAAGCACCTGGATCAATCAAAATTGAAATAGAAGTGTTTGAAACCTTATATTCTATTTCAACCATAGTAGCCTAATGGTCTACTTGTCAGCCATCAAGTGTTGCATAGATCCTCGGTGTGCTAGCCATGTCCTCTACCATTGGGTCTTCCTGTAGGTTGTGCAAGACTCCATTAGTCTTGTTTGTACAATATTTGGCATAATGGGGCCCTTGGAATTTCCAACATTTAATTTGCATCATGGTAGCATCGGATCCTCTATTTGTTGTAGGTCTGTTGGTGTTTGGTGCAGGCATATTTGTATTTGTACTTGTCTTGTTCAAGTTTCTGTTGGCTAGAAAATTGTTGTTTTGTTTTCTGTATGACGGTGGTTTAAAACTAGGTTTACAATTTTCCAAGAAGGTCCTAGACCTATCTTGAATTTTGTTTATGTTTTCCTGCCTTATTTGTCCATGCTCATAACAAATCCTAGCTTTGTGTAAGGTAGTTTCCATAGTTTTTGCCATGTCAAACTCAATTCTCTCTTGAAAATTGGGAGTAAAACATCCCAAAAACTACTATATTTTCATTTTTTCGTCCTTTATGTAAGGCACATAGTGTAATAGATACAAAAATATATTAATGAAGGCTTCCATGGTCACGAAGCCTATTTTTGGCTCATGAAATTATTTTACCTTCCCATCGAAGAATATTTCAAACATGTACTTCTCCTGAAATATTTTACAAAAGACACTCCATTTGATTTTTTTTTACTTCCTCCTTTTTGGTATGCTTTTTAGGTCTCTCCACCACATAGTTTCTTTTCCATTTAAATTATAGATGGCTCATCAGGATTTCATCTCACTAGAGTAGTTGTGTACTCAAAATTATTTTCTCATACGTACAATCCATTCTTCATATGTTTCCCTGGTATTCATCTCTCCTTCATAGATTGGGTATTTTATCTTTCTGAACTCTCCTTGGAGGTTGTCATAATTCCTCTATCTCTTTCTACAATGAGAAAGTGAATTATCACCTGAAATATTGTGATAATATCTTTCTAGAATTCTAGGTGTGTGCTCTTCTTTTCCTTCTTCCCTTGGGCTATTTGCCTAGCTGTGATGATAATTTTCTTTAGATTTATTGGTTGAACTGGTAGGTTGTCTATGAGGGTTTCCTCTCATTGTGTTTCGATGTAAAGATTCAATGATTGATTTATACTATTTTCTCTCATTCATATTGTCATATTTCAAGCTTTATAAGTCTGCTTGCAAACTTTGTATGGTTTTCATTATATCATAATTTAATTCTACCACCAATTCTTCTTCCCGTGTTGGGAATTCATATTTTCTTGTCAGCTGTTATCTTCTTCTATATTCATGGTTTCAACTATTCTTTAATCCTGCAACTAAAACATTTAGTAACAAATAATTTTCGGTTAGTTAACAAAATTTCAAATACAGTTTTGAAATGTTTATTTCTATAGTGAATGTTTGGTAGATCCCATTAGGTATATTGTGTTTGAATCTAGGCTCTGAGACCACTTTTAATGTCCCTAAAATCCATAAATTAAAAAAAAAATTGTAGGCGACTAAACTACTAAATATTAAGGACATCTTCACTTTTACCGCAGAATAAAAACATGTTCGAAGAACTAAGTCTAAGTTCTGTATGTTGTTTTATTTGTGTGTTTTTCCTGTATGATGATGATGTCTACATATTACTATTCTATAATTTGATGCACTAGTAATTTCCTTTACCTGTCTATGTTATTTATTGACCCTGATGATCATTACTTTGTATTATATCTTACTTTCATTTTACGTGTTTTTAGTTATTTATTTTTTCATTATGAAGAGGTTGACTTGACTATATATGTCAAGTGGTGGAGTGGTGGGGTTTTGTCCCTTAAAGGTCCACTCGGAAAGGTAAGGTACCTTGTAACACCCTGGTTTTGACCCCATGGTATTAAATTGCATATGATGTAAATATTGTATTAAATCGTGGTGTGGAGCTCAAGGAAAAGGCCCCGTAATGGATTTAGTGTTTTATGTTTCGGTGATTAAAATCGATAACAATGGTTTATGTGTTAGACAGGCACAATATGTTTGAGACATCATGTAAAATGCAAATTAATAAAAATACCACAACTAGCTATGCCCGGCAATGTTAAAGAGATGGGGGAATGATTTCACAAGGAATAGGGAGGGGGAAATATCCAAACGTTTGGGCCAATTGCAGAAAGCCAAATGTCAAAGGGAAAACCCATAGAGTGGTCAACTACCCCTTTTGTCTTTTATTCTCAGTCATCTAAATTTGGTAAAGGAATTTATTGCCTTGGGATGAGAAAGGTATGGAGGTCAAATTCGAATTTGGGAACTCACCCATTTTTGGAAAGTTTGTTTTTTACTTGTGGGGCAAGTAAATGCTTGGAAATGCATTCCCAATCCATTATGCACCCATGCCTTTCATTTCCTCGCCTATTCCCATTCACGTGGAGGCTCTCTCATGCAGGGGAAGCCTGGAGAGCTCTCTCTCTCTCACCCATCCTCATGGAGTTTTGGGATCTCTCACACAGCAAGAGCTTGCTGAGTAATTACCTCCACATTTTGTTGTTGTTTCTCTATTTTTCCATACCCAATTTTTTTTTTGGAGTTGTGCAGTGAATGGGAAAAGGAGATCCACAATTTGGGCATGGATGGGTGTCGTTTTAGCCTCTACAATTCCAATAAATGTTTGAGCAATCGTATTTTACTCACAAAGGGTTTTTTCCCCATTTTTACTAGTTGTTCTTGGTTGCAAACCCGTTTTTGGCTTGTTGTGTGCTTTCCCTCACATGGGAAGTCATTTCTTCAATTTCCCCATGCTGGGAATTCGTTTTTGTAATGATCAATGGGTGGTTCCCTCCCCCATGCTTTGGATGCACTTCCCCATTGTTTTCCAAGATGGAAATCATTTTTGGTAATACCCAGCGAGTGGGAGAAGAGACCCACGCTTTTTCTTGGGTGTTGTTGAGCCTTTTTTGGGCACGTTAGGGCCAAAACATCCCTGGAAATCAAAATTGCTATCAGAGGGTTCTTTTACCCTTGTTTCCTTTTTGTTTTGGCTTCTATGACATTTTTGTCCATACTCAACAATTGTATTTTTGTTGTGAATTTCATGTTGCCGCTTGCTTGGCTGAGCAAGTCCAAGAGACCCACATGTTAGAGGGTATAACAATGTTTGGGTGTGATTTTTGGCTTGGCTGAGTAAGTCCAAGGAACCCGTACGCTATTGGCTTGTTTCCCTAGCAGCCTGATAAACCCAATTGTAGTTTTGGGTTGGTTGGATTTTGATATGTATTTGGCTATGTGTGTAAGCATGTTGTTCCTTAGTTCCTTGTGGAATCATGCCTAGCTCGGGGTGGCAGTGATGCAGATATTTTGATGAGCACACTGTGCTATGGTTGGGTGGAACATTGCAGTGACGTAGCTAATTGTGGGACAACGGATTCACAAGATAAGAACTTACTTCTATTCTTGTTTACTTACCTTTGCATCTGTATTTATTTTAATAAATTATGATGAACACATGGAATGCTTGTATGGATGATTTTCTTCCGCTATATAATTGCAAATGTTATGCATCTATGTATGTTTTTAATCCAATGCATTTTTATGTTTTTATGTTAATGGGGCCAGTTCGCCCATTTGACAACAGCAGGGTGTAGGTCGCTCCTCTCCATAGTCGGGATGAGGGGTGGAGACGTGAGAGTGGGGAGAAGAGACCCATGCTTTTGCTTGAGTGTTTTTTAGTCCGTTTTGGCCACGTTAGGGCCAAAACTTCCCTAGAAATTGAAATTGCTATCAGAGGGTTGTTTTACCCTTGTTTCCTTTTCGTTTTGACTTCTATGACATTTTTGTCCATACTCAACAATTGTATTTTTTATTAAACAAAGGCATGCGCATGAGCAGAGTGGTGGGTGATGTGGAACTACGTTTAGGTAATTTATAACTCTCGACGTTTCGATCTCTACTTTGAGATCATCATTAGGAGATGAATCGAAGCTCAGTGAGGAATAACCACTGCCCAATCCCTTAATGAATATAGATTTATTTAATTTTTTATTTTTTATTTACAATTTTCTAGAATGGGTCGGTTTGGTTTATTAATGTGAATCAAAGTTTTTTAGGGTTTCTATTAAAGTTCAAAGTACAAAATAAGGGTTAAAATTAATTATTTGTTTTAAATTTTAAAGTTTTTAAAAAACAAATTTTAATTTTATATTAGTGTTTTTATAAAAAAAAATTATTAAAGGTTATATTAGTATAATTTATTTTTAAGATTTCATTTAAATTATAATCTAAAATAATTTATATGAAGTGTTAGTTAATTCATATTAAAGATTTTCAATCATGACTAGTTTAGAGGTTGTTTTAGTTCATGTTCAAAATTTTTATTAAAAAAGTATAATGTTTTTAATAAATTTGTTTGGATTCATATTAATTTACGTTTATAAAGTTATCTTAGTTAATGTTAGTTTAACTTATAGGGCAATTAAATAATCATTTATTTTTATATAAAAATTGGTTTATGTTAAAGAATTGCTTTCATATAAAGAATTGTTTTCATATAAACAATATTAATATGAAAACAATTCTTTATAGGAAAGCAATTCGTTAACATAAAAACAATTTTTATATATAAAGAAATGATTATTTGATAGACCTAGAAGTTAAACTATAATTAACTAAGATAACTTTATAAAGGTAAATTAATATTAATCCAAACAAATTTATTAAAACATTATATTGTTTAATAAAAAATTTGAACATGAACTAAAACAACCTCTAAACTAGTCAAGATTGAAAATCTTTAATAAGAATTAACTAACATTTCATATAAATTATTTTAGATTACAATTTAAATAAAACCTTAAAAAAATTTATATTAATATAACCTTTAATAAAAAAAATTATAAAAACACTAATATAAAATTAAAATTTGTTTTTTAAAAACTTTAAAATTTAAAACATTTAAAACAAATAATTAATTTTAACCCTTGTTTTAAACTTTGAACTTTAACAGAAACCCTAAAAAACTTTGATTTACATTAATAAACCAAATCAACTCATTCTAGAAAATTGTAATTAAAAAATAATAAATTAAATAAATCTATATTCATTGGGATTGGGCAGTGGTTATTCCTCACCGAGCTTCGATTGGTCTCCTGATGATGATCTCAAAGTAGAGATCAAAACTTCGAGAGTTATAAATTGTATTTTTGTTGCGAATTGCATGCTGGTGCTTTCTTGGCTAAGTAAGTCCAAGAGACCCACATGTTAGAGGGTATAACAATGTTTGGGTGTGATTGTTGGCTTGGTTTAGTAAGTCCAAGGAACCTGTATGCTATTGGCTTGTTTCCCTAGCAGCATGATAAACCCAATTGTAGTTATGGGTTGGCTGGGTTTTGACATATATTTGGCTATGTGTGTAATCCTGTTGTTCCTTAGTTCCTTATGGAATCATGCCCAGCTCGAGGGTGGCAGTGATGTTGAGCGTTTGACGAGCACATTGGCCTACGATTGGGTGGAACGTTGGAGTGACGTAGCTAGTTGCGAGACAGTGCATTCACAAGATAAGTATTTACTTCTATTCTTGATTACTTACCTTTTCATCTATATTTCTTTTAATAAATTATAATGAACACATGGAATGCTTGTATGGATGATTTGATTCCGCTATATAATTGCAACTATTATGCATCTATGTATGTTTTTAATCCAATGCATTTTTATGTTTTTATGTTAATGGGGCCAGTTCTCCCATTTGACAGCAGCAGGGTGTAGATCGCGTCCTCTCCATCGTCGAGATGAGGGGTGGGGACGTGACAGTGTGGTATCAACGCCCATGTTGCAGCATTGGGCCTTAGTGGGCCAATAAGAGCAACTAATAGAGGCTAGAATTACCTTGTGTGGTTAGCAGGAAAATAAGCACACACAGGAAAAATTCTCAAAATTCTCCTCCTAAGTGTTGGAAATTTTCATATATTGGCTTAGTTGGCCGAGTTTTGCCGATACAATGTCGGCTGAACTGGATGAGTTGATTCGATGAAGGGAAAGAAAGAGAAAAAAAATCCCTAAATTTTCTAAGTGTTTTGAGATTTTGCACATTGACTCAGTTGGCTAAGTTTCCGTCGGCTTGAAATGTTGGGTTGAGCCGATGGCATCGGCTTGAAAATTTGAGTTGAGCCGATGAGAAGAAGAAGAAAAGAGACTTTTCGAAAAAAAATTCTAAGTGTTGAATGAATCAGGTAAACTCAATGAGTTTTGTCGATACATAGGTTGAGTTCAGTAAGTTTTTCCGATACACATCGGGATAACTTGGCAAGTTGAGCCGATGATAGGAAAAAGGGATGAAACATTTTCATAATTTTTCTATGGCATGTCGAAAAAACTTTGGGATTTTTTCGATGCATCTCAGATGAGTTTTCGATGCATTTCAGATGGGCTTTCTGATGCATCTCGAATGAGTTTTCGATGCATATCGGACAAGTTTTTCGATGCATCTCAGATGAGTTTTGCCGATGCCGAGGAAAGAGAGAAAAAAATTGAAAATTTTGTCTTAGTGTTTAAAATCCCATATTGGAACGAAAATACGAAGTGTTTCCTGTCGGGTGAACTCGGTAAGATTTTTCGATACGTCAAAAAAGTTTGATGAGTTTTTCGATCGGCAAGAAAATGTTAAGCTTGTTGATACATCAGATGAACTTGGTGAGTTTTGTTGACACATCAGAAGGAAAAGATGAGTTTTTCCGATCAGAAAGAAATGATGAGTTCTGCCGATGCGTCAGAAGCGAAAATGTGAGTTGATCCAACATATCGGAAAAATTCGATGAGTTTTCCGATCAGGTGGAAAAGTTGAGTTGCTCCGTATTAGATAAATTTTGTAGGTTTTTAGTGGGATTTATAGGGACCAGAAAGATGAAAAATGGCAGAGATCTTATGCTCCATATTGCGCGAAAATAGAATATTTACAAAAAAAACAAGGGCGCTTCCCTCGACCTCTTGGAATATATTATATTCCTTGGAAGGTAATAGTGTCTTTGTATTATGTCAGAAGTTGTGCACAATCTTATGTAAAAGAGTAATACATTTAACCCATAGTTATATGGTGGTGCATTTACTTGTGTAGAGTATTTGTCCATGGTATTATATTAAGAGAAGTTATTTTGGAGAATTATATTATCCCACATGCAATACATGAGAGTAATTCCTCCTCATCTCTTAGTATATAATAGGGTCAAGTGAGTCTCTACATATCATGTATTCTTGATGTAGTAGTGGTACTATTGTGACACTGTTGTACATCATCTATATTCTTTGGGGTATTTTTGCTTTGCTCTCTTGTAATATTGGAGAATACATTCTGGAGATAATAGAATACTACCTTCGCGTGGATGTAACCCATTAGGGTGAACCACAGATATCAGTGTTCTCTTGTCCTTTTCTTTTCCCGTTCTTATATTTTATGATATGTTGTTGTTTTCTAAGATAAGTTAACTAGTTTAGCTTGACTCTAGTATTCTAACTCAACCCACCCTGTAGTGGTGTAGGGAAGCCACAAGGGGGCCATCCCCTTTGAACCTCGTCGCCCCCCCCGAGATGGCCGTTTGAAGATGATACGAAGTTGAAAGAAGAAAAATAAGTGTACAAGGACATTTCTATAAAGAAAAATCAAGGGAGTCACCTTGGAAGAAGAAATTATGCAAGAAGAACATCATTTGGTTATAGATGAAGGGACGCCATATGAAGAGGGTATTGAAGCACATTTAGATGGTGTATAGATATGTAGGTTGTGACGCATAGGGCAGATGCTTCGAGCAAAGATAGAATTGGACCATTGACAGAGGAATATGTTCACTATTATGAAGCAGAACATAACATCATCTTCAAAAAGAAGGTACATAATAAGGACTAGCTGAACACCTCATCAAATCTTAGGAGGATTCAGACCAACAGAAGAATGTGCTATTAAGAAATTCAATGTTTTAACATTGATGGATTGTGTATACCTACAGGAATAACATGTTCTTAACCTTCTAAGGTTTCCCCATAGGTAAATGAAGAAGAATGAGGATATCCATGTACTCTTGACATGGACCAAAACCATAAGTTTATTCTGGAATTCAAGGACGAGATGACATGGCCTCATGGAGATAAATAGGGGAAGACACTTGCATATTTTGATAATAGTGTTGCTGAAATACAAGGGAAGGAATCTGTCATGACGTGGGAATAGGTTATATTTTTTCAAGAAGGTGACCAACATGCGATGGAAGGGAGTACAAGAAATTATCACAAGAATAATGTGAAGCTTGACCCAAGGAAGAAAGGTTTCAAACCTTCTCACCTCCTAAATCAGCAAAGGCGGATCATCAACCAACTAGGGTGGAAGTTGAGGGTGAGATTGTCAAGAAGACTGTTTCTGCTATGTCACTCGTGGGATTATGAGATGTGCACTTTGAAGAAGTCAAAGCATAGAAGGTCATGGTCAATTCAACTGACCACTGGAACCAAAAAAAAGGTAAGTTAGGAGGTAAGGGAATGTCCATTGGTTATGAATGGCTGGTAACTTATGAAGATCTGGATGTTCTACCACCTGGCTCTTATGACATTCTGATTGAAATGGATTGGTTAGAAGCACATAGGGAAAAGCTTGATTGTTACAACAAGATTTTTCCATGCTTGAATGAAGAAGGCAACCTAAAGGTTGTGAAAGGCATTCTAAAACTGATCTCTGGTAGGGAGAATGCAACAATGCAGCTGAAGAAGTTATGTGGGAAAGGTTGCAAAGTGCAATGATGATGCAGCTGCAAGAGTTGTGGGAAAAGAAGTATGTCCGACCGAGTGTGATTTTTTTGAGAAAGAGAAAGATGATACACTCTGGTGGTGTTTTGGTTACAGGAAGTTGAACAATGTCATGGTGAAGAAAAAGTATCATTTGCTTAGGATTGATGCCCTCTCTGATCAAGTGAGAGGGTCAAAGGTATTTTTTGAGCTTGACTTGGGGTTTGGTGACCATCAAGTAAGAATCAAGGATGAAAATGTTCATAAGACAACCTTTAGAGCAAGGTATGGATCTTATGATGTTGTAGTGGTATCATTTGGTATCATTTGGTTTCACAAATGCACCCAGTACATCTGTGTGCCTCATGAATGATGTTTTCGGTAATTTTTGGACATGTTATTTCTTGTTCTCCTTGATGGAATTCTTATTTATTCTAAGAATGAGGAAGAACATGTGGAACATTTGAGTCCGACCTTCAAATTTCTCAGGAAGCATAAGTTGTATGCAGGGTTGAGAAACTATGACTTCTATAAAGATATAATTGATTATTTGGGTCACATTATCTTAGATAAAGGAATATCTATAAACCCTGAAAGATTGATGCCATGGTGAGTTGTCCTACTCCAAGAAAGTTAATAGAGGTAAGATATTTTGTGGGACTTATAGGGTATTGTGGGAATTTCACTTAGGAATATATTGCAAGAAAAGTTGAGTCTATAAATAGGATGAGGAAGCCTCTATCTGGACTTGTATTTCCATGAGAACATGGCCCTTGTGTGTATAGGCATACATACAAGGAATTCCTGAAGACTTAGGTATAATGACCTAAGCAGAGCAGTATGGTTGTGCCCAAATGGAACCCAGGGCAGGAAGCTGCCATGAGCCATGAGAAGGATCTCATGACTGAGAATAGGTTTTGAAACTTAAAATTGCAAGTTTTATGTTGATTATGGGAGACTGTGATCTCCTATTATGGTTTTGAATTATGCTAACCATGGATATACTTGTCTTGCATTGCTTGATGTTTGAAGTTTCCTGTTGTTAACTGCGATTGTTTGGCTGATTAAAAATTGTGGTAGGATGACATGTTGTATGTGGATTTCTAGGTTTTGGGCAGCATGCGTCAGTAAGGGATGAGGACTCCCCACTTGCAAAATATAAACAACATGAGGATGGCCTCATGGTTGCAAAAATATGATTTTCTACAGGGAGAAGAATTATGAACTCATATTTTTATTTGAATATCAATGTTATTGATCGTTCGATATTTGGGAAATCATGTATGCATTGAAAATATATGATTAAAATTTTATGATGACATCTCATGTAAACTACATACTTGTATGTAACGTAGGTGAGATGGTGAAAGTACGCCCTTGGAGTACATAGCTTCTCAGAAGGAACTATTTGGGATACATAACTCCTCAGGAGAATGTACTAGGTGTACATGGTTCCTCGGAAGGATGTACTGGGATACATAGCTTCTCAAAGGAATGTGCTTGGAATAGGTTTGAGAACCTATGATTCAAATTATTTTTATGATGACATCTCATATAAAATGCATGCTTGTATGTAACACAGGTGAGATGATAAAAATATGTATTGGATGTACATGGCTCCTTGGAAGGATGTATGGGGTGTACATAGCTTCTTGGAGGGATATTTTTGAAATAGGTTTGGAAACCTATGATTGAAATTTTATAATGGCATCTGATGTAAACTGCATGTCTATATGTAATGCAGGTGAGATGATGAAAACATGTATAGGGAGTACATGGCTCCTCTAGAAGGATGTACTTGGGTACATAGCTTCTCCCCCCTTCCAGATAGGCATCAATATGCATCACTAGGGATGCCCAGGGTGTAAGACATCCGATTAGACTTCTTTTTCACACACATTCACACCATAAGGGAACTATCACGAGAGTGGGGGCTCCGTAAAGAGAATAACCCCTAGGTATTATGATGTCTCAATAGGAAGTGCCTCGGCATTGGTAAGCACTTGGAGGAGGTGTTGGGCCCTTAAGCTAGAGCTGTCATTGAGAACCCAAGGAGGTGTTGGGATATGAAGCAAGGCTGATCAGATCTCGGTTGAGAGACGCTATACAGATAAGTATTGGATTACATGGAAAATATTGGCTGACTTTCTATAATTACACATGTGCATAATGATTCAACTAAGATTATTGAAAATCTTGTTAAGAAATAAATCCTGCGAAAATGAATCTGACATGTGAATTAATCTGTTATGATTCATGGAAAGGAAGCACCTAAGCATTGGTAAGCATTTGAAAAAGGCGCTAGGCTCGTAATATAGAGCTTCCATTGAGCACCCAAGGAGGTGTTAGGCTCTGAAGTTGGGCTGACAAGATCTCGATTGAGAGATGTTATGTAGATAACTATTTGGCTTACTTATCAATTTTTTGTTGTTGTTGATTCTCTGTAAATATACATGAGCAAATGATGCTGCCATGATTTTGAAAATATTGTTTTAGATTGCATCCTATAGGAATGAATCTTACATATGAATAGAATTCATTGTGGTGTTCAGGATGGAGGCACCTAAGCTCGGTAAGCACCTAGAAGAGGTGCAGAATCTTGAATAGAATTGCCTTTGAAGCACCTAAAGAGGTGTTGGGATCAAGAACGGAGCTGTTAGACCTCAGTTGAGAGGTATTTTCAGGGATATGAGTCTTGCAGAAATATTGGCTACCCTTTAGTGCACACCTAGGTATGAGGTGGGGCGGGGTTGTGAGTGCCATGGTTGTATGAAGCCCAGTTGGACACCTGTGGAACCAAAAGAAGATAGTTACGCAGATGAGTATTTGGTTCACTTGGAAAAATTTTGTTGATTTTATATCAATGTACATGTTCATGTGATTCATTTATGATTTTGGAAATCTTCTGCATACTGACATGGAAATTTACTCATTGCTTGAGCATAGGTATTGTTGGTTTCCAAAGACACTGGGAATGTTCCAAGCCGAGGAGAAGGATTTTCCAAGACCGGGAAAAGGTCTAGTGGAATGTGTTGATGCATGCAATCAAGGACTTGGAAGATTTCTAGATCGTTCCATTGGATAGATAAAGGTGCAGAGGAAACATTGCGGTCCTAGAGAGGCTACGTGGAAGTTGGAGGATGACATGCGATTGGCACATCCATTTTTTTCAATATTGTAAAGCACTGAGGACAATGCTATTGAAGGGGAAGGGAAATGTAACACCTCATTTTTGACCCCATGGTATTAAATTGCATATGATGTAAATATTGTATTAAATCATGGTGTGGAGCTCAAGGTAAAGGCCCCACCATGGATTTAGTGTTTTATGTTTTGGTGATTAAAATCGATGATGATGGTTTATGTGCTAGCCAGGAACAATATGTTTGAGACATCATGTAAAATTCAAATTAATAAAAATACCACAACTAGCTATGCACCGCAACGTTAAAGAGATGGGGGCGTGATTTCACAAGGAATAGGGAGGGGGAAATATCCAAACATTTGGGCCAATTGGGGAAAAATACAAATTTCAAAGGGAAAACCCATATAGTGGTCAACTACCCTTTTTGGCTTTTATGCCTAGTCATCTAAAGTTGGTAAAGGAATTTATTGCCTTGGGATGGGAAAGGTATGGAGGTTAAATTCGAATTTGGGAAGTCACCCATTTTTGGAAAGTGTGTTTTTACTTATGGGGCAAGTAAATGCTTGGGAATGCATGCCCAAGCCATAATGCACCCATGCCTTCATTTCCTCACCCGTTCCCATTCACATGGAGGCTCTCTCACACAGGGGAAGCTTGGAGAGATTTCTCTCTCTCACCCATCCTCATGGAGTTTTAGGCTCGGTCACGCAGTAGGAGCTTGCTGAATAATTACCTCCATGTTTTGTTGTTGTTTCTCTATTTTTCCATACCCATATTTTCATTTTTGGAGCTGTGTAGTGAATGGGAAAAGGAGATCCACAATTTGGGCATGGATGCGGGTCGTTTTAGCCTCTACAATGCCTAGAAATGTTTGTGAGATCGGATTTTACTCACAGGATGTTTTTCCCCAATTTTACTAGTTGTTCTTGGTTGCAAACCCATTTTTGGTTTGTTGTGTGTTTTCCCTCACATGGGTAGTTGTTTACTCAATTTCCCCAGGAGAGGAATTCGTTTTTGTAATGATCAATGGGTGGGTTCCCTCCCCCGCGATTTGGTTGCACTTCCCCATTTTTTCCAAGATGGAAATCATTTTTGGTAATACCCATTGAGTGGGAGAAGAGACCCACACATTTTCTTCAGTGTTGTGGAGTCTATTTTGGCCACGTTAAGGAAAAAACATCACTGGAAATTGAAATTTCTATCAGAGGGTTGTTTTACCTTTGTTTCCTTTTCGTTTTTGCTTCTAGGGCGTTTTTGTCCATACTCAGCAATTGTATTTTTGTTGTGAATTGCATGCTGGTGCTTGCTTGGATGACTAAGTCTGAGAGACCCACATGTTAGAGGGTATAACAATGTTTGGGTGTGATTGTTGGCTTGGCTGAGTAAGTCCAAGGAAATCGTATGTTATTGGCTTGTTTCTCTAGCAGCCTGATAAACCTAATTGTAGTTTTGGGTTGGTTAGGTTTTGATTTGAATTTTGGCTATGTGTGTAATCCTATTGTTCCTTAGTTCCTTGTGGAATCATGCCCAGCTCGGGGGTGGAAGTGATGCTGAGAGTTTGACGAGCACACTGGCCTACGGTTGGGTGGAATGTTGTAGCGAGGTAGCTAGTTATGGGACAACGCATTCACAAGATAAGTATTTACTTCTATTCATGTTTACTTACCTTTGCATCTATATTTCTTTTAATAAATTATGATGAACACGTGGAATGCTTGTATGGATGATTTGCTTCCGCTATATAATTGCAATTGTAAAGCATCTGTGTATGTTCTTAATCCAATGCATTTTTATGTTTTTATGTTAATGGGGCTAGTTCTCCCATTTGACAGCAGCAGGGTGTAGGTCGCATCCTCTCCATCATCGGGATGAGGGTGGGGATGTGACATACCTATGCTATGAGATTTACTTAGTTAATTACGAGCTAATGCATGTGTTCCTATTATTCTGTAGGTGAATTCACCTATGAACTTAGGCTTGCAGACGTAACGTAACGAAGTCCTAGCATCTACAACTTTTGGAACCTAAACAATGATATTCCTATGCTTAGAGTTAAAAGAGGACAAAAGGGGTCCTAAGCCTAGCTCTTACTTTGTAACCATGGTACAGAGAATTATACCTTGGATAATACTATAGGAATGCATGTTTGTAAACATTATAGTGAGGAAGGTTTAAAACCTTGTTTATACATCTTTTATGATTAAACTTTGATGTGGAGGGTTTATGCTATGGCATCTTTTATGCCATTGAGACTATAGCTAATACCTATGAAAATCACAATATGAAAGGGTTTAAAACTATGGATATAAGGTTTAATACAATGGTAAGAAGTGTGAAAGCGCACTATAGACTTATGGGTTTCGATCTGCATGGAGGTGGCGGCCAGGTTGGCACATTGAATGCACCTCGTAATTTGTAGGTTTCCTGCCTTATGCACTTTGTTAGGGTTTTCAATGTCATTCCTCGGTATTCATTTTGGTTTGGAGGGAGGTCTCATTCTCCATGTGGGAGATGCACATACCATGCAAAGAAACCATATTTCCCTTGAGAACATTGGCAGGTAAGCCATTGTCTGTATGTTTACACCTTTGATTATTGGTTTGGTTTTAAAGTCGCTACATACTTCTGAACCAAGATTTGTTTTCATTGTTTCAGGTGAAGATAGTGTGGGTACTCTGCGTTTTGGAAAGGAATGGCTATTGGGTTTCTTGCGCAACCATCCCAGGTAAGCCCCACGAAAAGAAATGGGCATGTACCCAAACGTTGAACTTGATGTGTTTATCAAAGGGTTTCAAAACTGGGTCTCAAAGATGTCTAGTTGTAATGTTTAAGTTATTCGTTGTTTGGTTGGGTGTTGGGTTTATTCGAATCGTTTGGGAATTATTTAAATGTGACTATGTAAATTCCTTTGCATGGATCTGTAAAGTAAATGTGATGTATCAACTGATTAATAGAGACTTGGCTCTGTGTATTTTGTTTACCATTTAACTATGAAATGGATTTTGGTTTTAAATAAATCTTAATGGGATTTTCGTTGTGTTTTAATATGGCTCTGTAATTTGTAAATGTTAACGGTTCCATTGCTCTGAAATGGAACTTGAGATGCTAAGGTTTTGATAATGGATATGAATGGTGGAAATGTGGTCTTACTTGATGCGTTGGTTGATAAAGAATGTAGCTCTGTAAATTTAAAGGATTTGGTCTCTTCCACATACAGTTGTAAGGACTTGGCCCCAAGCCTTTAGTTTGTAACGTAGCCTGTGTAGATGTGTTGAATAATTTAACTCTCAAGTACAGGAATCGATCCTGGGTTCATATGGCTTGGTTTATTAAAAGCTCCCAGTTGAGCTCTAAGAGATTCAATACTGGGTCAAATGCTTGGTTGGGTTAATGGTGCTTAATGTTTTGGAGTTGGATTTTTTTAACACGTCGTGATTATATAATTGGGATTTTTGTTTAGGGATTCGACCGTGGATCGCGTGGATACTTTGACTGTGTTAAAGGTTTTAATCCTTCATTTTGTTAATGTGTTTTTATGTGGCAATTATCGTGTTTATTCTTGGAATTCCACCAATGCAAAATGTATGGGAATGGAACTCTATGTGATTTGGTTTTTAATTTGTTAACTATAATTTATACATGTTTGTATTATAGCTTTGCTTTGGAAATAAAAGACCCGCAGTCAATCCTTAATAGGATTCAATTGCTGGGCAGTGATAACTAATGTTTATAAGTATTTGGTTTTTAATAATATAAAATGAAAACATGGTTAGGATCTCGGCCTTCACTCATTATGGTAGTTTGATAATATTGATAATTGTTTTGTAGATTTGTTAAAATATAATATTTCTTTTGTTTGATTTTTAATAGTTTAGATGTTGGTTATGTAGATAGGATATTCTAAGATTTAAGTCTGTGTTTCCCTGGAAAATGAAAGGTGCCAGTACTTCCTTTGGTTTAGCTTCGAGTTTGGATTAAAAAGGGAGTCGATCCCCAAACTGAATGTTTATACATATGTTTATAGTTGGTTTCTTTAATATTTATTTTAATGTTTGTGTAGAGTTTAAATAAGGATTAGTTTAGAAATAAAATGACTTTGTTTATATTTAGGTCTATTTATTTAGTTTTGTTAATATCTGGTTTATTTTAATCATGTGGCCTAGGATGTAACTTAGGTTGTAGTTTTTAATTTTTAACTAGCACCTAGGGTTTGAATATAAATTACAAATTCTAACATAAATTTCTAAACTAAATACATATAAATCTGATAGTTATTTAACCCTAGAATTCTAGCTAGCAATTAAAATCTGAGATTCACTTTACATAATGAAACAACTCGAAGCGTATAAACAACCGGGAAGTAAAGTTTGCAGCTCTTCAATTTAGAGCATAAATACTATAAGTAAAAATCTATAAACGAGATTAATAAAACTTGAGAAGGTAAAAGCCTCATACTTGCAACTTTTCATCTTATTAATGGTTAAGAACCATGCACACTTTAAACACACAAAAATAATAAAAACTTAGATATCTCTAACCTTAGATATGTTAACCAAATAACTTGGGAACTACCACGTTCCTCCCAACCATGACCTGAAACCATTCCTGGACTTACTCCAAATCCCCTTAGCTGGTTCCAACATGCAAGTAGTATAGAGATTCTAAAGGTGAGCCTTCTCTTATCTCGAATATCAGGTTCTGTATAAGATTGTTTGAATTTTGGAAATGATCTCCAAAATTACTTAGGAAAAATAATGATCAGATCCCCAAGCCTTCCCTTAGCTTGGGTCTTTATAGAAAATATTTTAGGAAAGGGAAGTTAAACTTCAGTTAGATCAAGAATCCATTATCTTCTTGAAAATAATATTTAATTGCTTTTATGTGGATAACTATTTCAACTTAACTTTTTACTAGTTCCTAATTTGACTTTAGGATTGAATATTTATTTAATCATTTAAAATAATAAATACATAGACTCTTTATTTATTATTTTTAGTTATCTTNATATATATATATATATATATATATATATATATATATTATTGTTAATGTTTATTTATGCATCATATAACATGATCTCATTTACAAGACACTTTCTTTAGCTTATAACATTTCTTTTATCAAGGCGTTTAGGTAGGGTTGGTCAACTAAGTTAGGAAGCTCTAAACCTTCGTGCATGTTGGATTACCTTGTGTATCATGGTATTTCTTCAATATTTGATGAGAAGTAGAAATTCAAAATTTCATTTAATCAGCTTAAAAATAAGTAAGATAAATATATGTGCTATTCAGAGTCGATCTCGCTCAACACTTCTTAATTTTCAATAACTCCTAATGCTATTAAGACCCCAAGATCAACGCTAAAAACTGTTAGTTACACTTAGTGCAATTCCAGAGCCTTTCTCTCAACACTAATGCTAGGATGTACTTGTATAATACACCTAGGGATACAATGGCCAAGGATGCGATGCTCTAGAGCTTATGGTCAACATCAATTTGGAATGATCCAGGGATTATTCCCGGCACTTACAATTATTATAATTCATCTTCTCTGGAGCTTATGCTCAACATAAAATCTCATAACTCATGTGCTCCAGATCTTGTGCTCAACACAAAGTCTAATCACTCATGTGCTCCAGAGCTTGTGCTCAACACAAAATCTCATCACTCATGTGCTTCAAGGTCTACACCCAACACATTATAGAACTCAATCATGCATTCAGTATTATGCACATTTTATCACCATAATCATCTCAGTATATCCATTTAAGGTCAATCACATAATACATTCGATACATCATACTACGACAATAATTTTGTCCAGCAGGGTCCATGCCCAACATATACAATCGCATACATGATAAATAAAACATATGCGTTGGCATACACCCAATATATATAACTAATCAACATAACTCATGTGCAATGAGGCCTTAGGACCAATATATAAACATAAACATTAAAGTAACTCATGTGCAATGGGACTCAAGCCCATTATAGTTAAGGTCAAAATTCTGAATATTACAAAAAAAATATAGTATTTTAGTATATCAAATTTAGAACCCTACTATGCTTATGGCTGAAAAGATGCTCCATGAAATAAATGAATGATAAGCATTCTCTTGGTTACATGAAATAAGTTTCAAACATATTTCTATGCCCCATTTTCATGTAAATAGTAAGGTAGAATTTGGATATGCTATAAATGGTATCAGAGCAGGTTTACAACACTCAAACCTAATGGACTCGCTTATATACAGGTATGTTGTGAACCTTATTAAGAATTGAGTATTTGAAAATGAGAATTTATGTCTATTTATTGGCATGAATAGTATAGAAAGAATAGTGTTACGAATGTCAAGTACATGAACTTGTTCACTTAGATTCATATGTTTGAATATATGAATCTAGTTGCATAAATGAAATATGAAAATACATGTATGAAGAGTGAAGTTTTGTTCAAACACTAACAAGGTGATGTGTTTGATTTCATTAGATATTTTGAATGATATTTAGTATTAGAAAGGGACTATGTGTTAACATGTAGCTAGTATGTTACTTCCATACACTTAGACACGTTATAGTGAAAACTTTATACATATTGATCATGTTTTAGTGTTAAGGTTTGCTACAATTAATATGTAGCTATACACCTAGATTCCTTACAAGGATAAGCATTGTTATGTGACAAGGTTTAATGTTAGAATCTAAATGAGTGAGGATTATAATATTTGGAAGATAAGTTATTGGGATAAGATTGTAAATTGATGGAATAAACAAGTGGTTTTTTAAATTATGTGAAGAGCTACTCCGTGGCTACTCCTAAATATTTAAAGGGGTATGTGAAATTTAATCTATCATGTAGACATCAGTTCTAATGTAATTGGTTGTTTGGTTAAAGGTTGCTAGAAAAGAATACAAATGTATGTTAACAATGTTCAAACACCAAAAGTTTATAGAAAATAAGGAATTCATTTTGCTTAAAGTGCACATCAATGAAATATATAAATAAGTGTTGTTATGATTAATTTGTCATGAAAGTGATGCATTGAAATTAAGTAAAAGAAAATTTAGTTATATGGAAAACTTATAAGCATTAAAAATAGAAATCTGTTATTATGTTTTATAGTTTCCTTAGGAGATTATGATAAAATCATTTCTGGCAAGAACATTTGAGTCAGGAGTGCAGGTACACATGGTTGCAAGAAAACACCATTGAATGGCAATCAATAACATGGTTGAAAGAAAAAGATAAACTTCTTGATCGAAAAGGTAACATCTAGAATTAGTATAATTCATTGATTATTATGAAAGATTAGCAAGATGATATCATTCGATAAAACAATTGCATTTATGGAAAAACATAGTTTAGAAAACTTGATATGTCAAGAATATACTTTGTAATAAGTTTTAAAAATTTATATTGAAGTGACTTGAGTATGGTAACTCTATCATTTTAGAATAATCAGTTGTGTATATGACATATTTTTGATAATACAAGTGTTTCATAGAAATTTTGACATGGGTTGTACATGCATAGAAGCTAGAAGTATCAAGTTCAGCAAAGTGAAAATGTCTTGTTTAAACATTTTGGATGTGTGATGATGTTGATTAAGTCTCAGACTATTTAGATTAAAATGTCCTGATTTTGAGTGGGTAATCTCTGTAGCATCATGATTTTTTGTTTATCATATTGGTATGGTGTTGAGCCAGTGGTCCCGGGAACATCAAGAATGATCCGCATAATAAAAGTTTGGTTAATGTAAAGTTGGTAGGCTCTGTGTAATGTCCCTAAAATCCATAAATAAATAAATAAATTGTAGGCTACTAAACTATTAAATCTTAAGGACATCTTCATTTTTAATGTGGATTAAAAACTTGTTCGAAGAAATAAGTCTAAGTTATGTCTGATGTTTTCTTTCTGTTTTTTTCTTGTATGATGATGTCTACATATTACTATTCTATAGTTTGATGTGCTTGTAATTTACTTTACCTATCTATGTTATTTATTGACCCTGTCGATCATTACTTTGTATTATGTCTTACTTTCATTTTACGTGTATTTATTTATTTATTTGTTCATTATGAAGAGGTTGACTTGAATCTGTATGTCAAGGGGTGGAATGGCGAGGTTCTATCCCTTAAAGCTCCAACCGGAAAGGTAATGTTACTATGCTACGGGGTTTACTTAGTTCATTATGAGCTAATGCATGTGTTCCTATTCTTATGCAGGTGACTTCACTTATGAATTTAGGCTTGTGGACATAACATAACAGAGTCCTAGCATCTACAGCTATTGGAACCTAAACAACATTATTCCTATGCTTAAAGCTAAAAGAGGAAAAAGGGGTCCTAATCCTAACTCATACTTCATAACCATGGTATAGAGGATTATACCTTGGATAATACTATAGGAATGCATGTTTGTAAACACAATAGTGAGGAAGGCTTATCACCTTGTTTATACATCCTTTATGTTTAAACTTTAATGTGGAGGATTTATGCTATGTCATATTTTATGCCATCGAAACTATAACCAATACCTAAGCAAATCACAATATGAAAGGGTTTTAAAACTATGGATATGGGGTTTAATATGATGGTAAGAAGTGTGAATCTGCACTATAGACTTATGGGTTTCGATCTGCATGAAGGTGGCATCCTGGTTGGTGCATTGAATGCACCTCGTAATTCGCAGGTTTCCTTCCTTATGCACTTCATTAGGGTTTTTGATGTCATTCCTTTGGTCTTCGTTTTGGTTTGGAGGGAGGTCTCACGCTTCAGGTGTGATTTCTGCATATCATGCAGAGCAACAAGATTTCCCTTGAGAATGTTGGCGGGTAAGCCACTGTCTGTATGTTTCACTTTTGATTATTGGTTTGGTTTTACAGACGTTGCATACTTCTGAACCAAGATTTGTTTTCATTGTTGCAGGTGAATATAGCATGGGTACTCTGCGTTTTGGAAAGGAAGACTTGTTGGGTTGTATGCACAACCATCCTAGATAAGCCCCACGAAAAGCAATGGGCATGTAACCAAACGTTGAACTTGATGTGTTTATCAAAGGGTTTCGAAACTGGGTCTCGGATATATCTGGTTGTAATTTTAATATATTCGTTGTTTGGTTGGGTGTTGGGGTTTATTCAAATAGTTTGGGCATTGTTTAAATGTGTCTTTGTAAATTCCTTTTTATGGCTCTATAATGTAAATGTGATATTTCGACTAGTTAATAGAAACTCGGCTCTATGTGTTTGGTTTACCATTTAACTATGAAATGGATTTTGGTTTTAAAGAAATATTAAAGGGAATTTTTGTTGTGTTTTAATATGGCTCTGTACTTTGTAAATGTTAATGGTTCCATTGCTTTGCAATGGCACTTGCGATGCCAAGGTTTCGATAATGGATATGAATGGTGGAAAATGTGGTTTTACTTGATGTGTTGGTTAATCAACAATGCAACTCTGTAAATTTAAAGGATTTTTCCTCTTCCACAAGCAACCGTAAGGAGTTGGCCCCAAGCCTTGTGTTTTTAATGCAGCATCTATAGATGTGTTGAATAATTTAGCTTTCACTTACAAGATTCAATCATGGGTTCATATGGTTTGGTTTATTAAAAGCTCCCCGCTGAGCTCTAAACGACTCGAAATTGGGTCCAATGCTTGGTTGGGTTGATGGTGTTTAATGTTTTGCAGTTGGATTGTTTTTAACACATCGTGATTATATAGTTGGGATTTTTGTTTAGGGATCCGACCATGGGTTGCGTGGATAATTTTATTGTGTTAAAGGTTTTAATCCTTGGTTTTGTTAATGTGTTTTTATGTGGTGATTATCATGTTTATTCTTGGAATTCCACCAACATGAAGCGTATGGGAATGGAACTCTGTGTGATTTTTTTTTTAATAATATAATGTTTTGTTTGTTTGATTTTAATAGTTTAAATATTTTTTATGTAGATAGGATAATTGGAAAACTAGGTCCGTGTTTTCGCTAGCAAATGAAATGTGCCATCACTTCTTTTAGTTTATAGTTTTGAGTTTGGATTACAAACAGATTTGATCCCTAGACTAAATGTTTATACATGTGTTTATAATTTGTTTATTTAATATTTATTTTAATGTTTGTGTAGAGTTTAAATAATGATCAGTTTAGAAATAAAATGATTTTATTTATCTTTAGGTCTATTTATTTAGTTTTGTTAATCTCTGGTTTATTTTAATCATGTGACCTAGACCACAACAAATTTGACATTTAGGGGCAGTTGTCTTCCACCTCCAAAATTCATTTTTGGGGGCAGTTCTAAACCCCCCCGAAAGTGTTGGTTGTGGTTCTGACCCCCCCCCAAAAAAACCACCCCTAAAAGTGACTTTTGGGGGTGGTTATGACACCCCCCCTCCCAAAGTGGTTCTAAACCCCCCCAAAAGTCATTTTTTGACTTTTTGGGGCAGTTCTAACCCGCCCCCCTCCCCCTCCAAAAAAATTCACTTTTGGACTTTTGTAATTTTGGGGGTGGTTCTAAACCCCCCAAAAGAAACTTTTAAGGGCGGTTATAAACCCCCCTCGAAGGTACCTACGGGGATGGTTCAAAACCCCCATTAAAAGGCTTTATTACAAAACTTTGCAGGCAGTTTTAAACCCCCCTCATAGGTACCTACGGAGATGGTTCGAAACCCCCCCTATAACTCTTTACAAACCTTTTGGGGAGGTTGTGAACCCCCCTCATATAAACCTACAGGGGGATGTTTGAACCCCCCTCGTAGCCATAATAAATCATAATAAAATATATTTTATTTAAAACATCAATATTGCAATGTCATTAGGGCACGAAGGAATCAAACCTTCAACCTCTTTCTTGTAAAGTAGGTGCTCTACTATTGAGCTAGAACCCTTTAAGAATTGGGGAAAGGGGAAATATTAACACAAAAACGTTCCCTCGTCATTCCTTTGTCCTAGAGATGCAGGAAACACGAGAAACACGTTCCCAACCCTTTGGGATAAGTCCCCATGGAACAATGCTAATATCTAAAGCGATTAGTCATAGCTCACTAATACTCTGAAAGAAGCCAACTAAATTAGTAAAAAAAGGGTAGGTTCCCAAATAATTTATGTAAAGGTCAAGCATGATTAGTTACTTGGATGCAAGATTTTATTAGAATAGTCTTAGAAAATCCAACAAACTCCATCCACTACATGTATTTCTTACCACATGAATTAGACAATTAAAAGTTGACAACATATGAACTGGCAGCATGAACATTAAAATAAGGAAGAAACCCAATTAGAAGAATTACATGTACCTGTGGGGTTTGGACATCGATTGCATGAATCAAGATATTATATTGTCAAAACAAGGTTATGATGATTTTAACACAATGGAAAAAACATCATAGTGGCTATTATGTAATATATTTGTTATCATTTATAGCATTTAGATTGAAGTCAATAGAAACATACTTGCACACCTTTCAATCATGCACCCATCCAGCAGACACTAATAGGTGAATAGTGATCCAATTGATTATAAGGTGGTCAAATTGTAGATTTACAGGATTGAACATTGAATCTTTCAGAAAGGGTATTCACCAAAGTAATGGAAATAAATAAATCACTCCAAGAAAATAGAAAAATCTAATATGAGCTCCATGTGACTTTATCAAATGTATCTTAAATCAAAGATTTAATATTTTGGAACATAATTTGCTATGAAACTATGCGAGTCTCTGATTCAAGACAGCGAGAATATTTTACATCTTGACAATCAACGATAGAAGAATGCCATGGAGTGCTTTCTTTGAATATGCTAAATACTCGTTAGCTATAAAGTACACATAGCCCAAGAGGTTATCCGATCTAGTTATCAGTGGTCACCAATGTATGTTATTGGGCATTGTTGAATGTGGTTTTCATTGATGTCAGAGGAGTTCAATAATGACAAAGGAATAACCAAGGATATGGTGGCAGAGAAAACTCAATGAAATGAGTTCATTAATGACAAAGGAAGTGATGGCATGGCATATATGATGAATATGGAAAGACATATCATGGTGTTCTAGTGCTATCAGGAAGTCATTATTGCAATCTGACGTCATTTTGGAAAAGTTTGGCAATTGTGTGAAATTTTGGAGATTGACTAAGTGATGAAAATTTGCCCTAAAGCAGTTGCCTTATGAAAATGTCCACCATAATTAATAGGTAAAAGTAAATTCCCACCCTATCCTACCATGTTGTAGCTTATGTAAAACTTCCTAAGTGGCCTCAAGGAAATGCCCTCCACATCTCATAGGATTAAGGTAAAAATATTTTGAGAGGTTGGACGTCTATATTGTTATATGTATCATACAACCATGTCATCATATTGACGAAAGAGTCTCTGAGGAAAAAGATATCAATTTGCCAAAAGTGCATGCCGGCCATATTTGCACTGCTGCAGTAAAATGCCCGCCTAAGGAAAATGAAGAAGAGTTTGAGGGTGATACAAGTTATGTTGTGCTCAATGATGTGTCCTACATCCTCTGGTATCATTTTTTCATGGTTTTGGTGAAATGAAAAATCCACCTTGAAAATGGCACAAATTGTCCAAGTGTAAAATCTGCTGGTAAAACTGCCTAAGTGGCCTCTGTAAAATGCTCGTTGTAATTTCTATTTGATGGATTAAATTATTATGAAGGCACAGTCCTCTATATTGTTGATTGGTTCACCTAACCATATCATAAAAATTTCAAAAGGGTCTCTGAGGATGAAGTTATTAATTTTCCAAAAGTGCCTTCTAGCAAGTTTTTCACTGTTTCAGTACTGGTAAATCTGCCTAAGTTGGCTCAAGAAAATGCACGCCAAATCTTAGGTGTTAATGATAGAATTAATATGATACTGTCAAAATGTGTCATGGTTATGTTTGCATCTATCCATGGTGTCATCTTTTGTTCTAGAGATCACACATGTGGAAAATAGGTCTGCCAAATTGGTTAAAAAAACATAATGTTCTTTTGTTGAAATAAAAAAAAGGGTGAGCTACAGGAATTAAAAACAGGAAAAAAAAAAAAAAGGAGAAAGCTAAAGGAAATAATGAAAAATGGTGAAAAAATATGAGCTCACTCTGAATAAATATGGAATCACTCTAAAGAAATATGGCAAAATGGTGAAAATCAGGAAATTGACCATGGAATAATTAGTCAAAACCGGTCCATGTAGCCTTAAGAGAATGCCCGCCATAATTCAGGTTTTGATAAAAATACCTGCACCGTGGTACTAGGATATAAATTGTTATAATGGCTATCCAAACATGGTCCTAGTTTGACTTCATCGCCTCCAAGGAGAAA
The DNA here is from genome assembly GCA_001517045.1 of Pseudotsuga menziesii. NCBI lineage: Eukaryota > Viridiplantae > Streptophyta > Pinopsida > Pinales > Pinaceae > Pseudotsuga > Pseudotsuga menziesii. The sequence goes on along the minus strand of LPNX010105222.1, from coordinate 44,539 downwards.
TTTCTAGGTCTTCGAAAACAGGGTTTTGCATCAAAGCGAGTAAAAATGACTAAGTGTTGGAAAACTAGCTCAGATGGCCTTGGGAAAATGCTCGCCACAACATGTGTGTTGAAGAAAATGCCCACATCTCATGGGATTAATGTAGATTGGTGTTTTTTCTACCTAACCATATCTTAATATTGTTCTGAAAGTGCCTGAGGGAGAAGTTATGGACCTACCAAATAAGTGTTTTATGAAAATTGGACCTAGTTTAAGAGAGAGCAAAAATTGTCCAAGTGTAAAACTGCCTAAGTGGCCTTAAGGAAATGCCCTCCACATCTCATAGGATTATGGTAAAAATATTTTGAGAGTTTAGACCTCTATATTGTTGTATATATCATACAACCATGTCATCAACTTGACCAAACAATCTCTGAGGAAGAATATTTCAATCTGCCAAAAGTGCCTCCCAGCCATATTTGCACTACTCCAGTAAATTGCCCGCCTAAGGAAAATGAAGAAGTGTTTGAGGTTGTGCTTACTGATGTATCCTACATCCTCTGGAGCTCAATGATGACAAAAGAATAACCAAGGACATGATGGCAGAGTGAACTCAGTGAAATTCAAAGGAATTAAGACAAAGGTAGTGATGACATGGAATGAATGATGATATGGCAAATATAATGACATAGATGATGATGTGGAATGAATATGAATTCATTGTTGCATTATGACATCACTCTGAAGAAATATGGCAAAATGGTGAAAATCAGGAAATTGACCAAGTATGGAATAATTAGTCAAAATTGGTCCAAGTAGCCTTAAGAGAATGCTCGCCATAATTCAGGTTTTGAGAAAAATGCCCTCATCATGGTAGCAGGCTATAGCTTGTTATAGTGCATATCCAACCATGGTCTTATTTTGACTTCATCACTTTTGAGGAGAAATTTCTAGGTCTTCCAAACAGGGTTTTGCATCAAAGCAAGTAAAAATGATCAAGTGTTGCAAAAATGGATCAGGTGGCCTTGAGAACATGCACACCACAAATTGTTTGTTGAAGAAAATGCCTGCATCACATGGGGGTCTTGTATATTGTTGTTTTTTATACCTGAACATATCTTCATATTGTTCTAAAAATTTCTGAGGGAGACGTTATGGACCTTCCAAATAAATGCTTTATGAAAACTGGACCTAGTTTAAGATGAAGCAAAAATTGTCCAAGTGTAAAACTTCCTAAATGGCCTCAGGGAAATGCCCTCCACATCTCATAAGGATGATGATAAAAAAAAATTGATATTTTGGACCTCTATATTTTTGTATGTATGATACAACCATGTCATCAAATTGACCAAAGAGTCTTTGAGGAAGAAGATATCAATTTGCCAAAAGTGCCTCCCAACCATATTTGCACTACTCCAGCAAAATGCCCGCCTAAGGAAAATGAAGAAGAGTTTGAGGGTGAGAAAAGTTGTGTTGTGCTCACTGATGTGTCCTACATCCTCTGGTATCATTTTTTCATGGTCTTGGTGAAATGAAAAATCCACCTTGAAAATGACACAAATTGTCTGTGTAAAATATGCTAGTAAAACTACCTAAGTGGCCTTTGTAAACTACCCGCTATAATTTCTATTTGATGGATTAAATTATTATGAAGGTACAATACTCTATATTTTTTATTTTACACCTAACCATATCATAAACCTATCAAAAAGGTCTTTGAGGATGAAGTTATTAATTTTCCAAAAGTGCCTTCTGGCAAGTTTTGCACTGTTTCAGTACTGTTAAATTTGCCAAGTTGACTCAGGAAAATGCACGCCAAATTTTAGGTGTTAATGATAAAATTAATATGACACTGTCAAAATGTAGACTGTTGATGTATTCATCTATCCATGGTGTGAGCTTCTGTTATGGAGATCACACGTGTGGAAAATAGGTCTGCCAAATTTGTTAAAAAAAACATAATGTTCTTTTGCTTAAATAAAAAAAAAGGTGAGCGACAGGAATTAAAAACAGGAAAAAAAAGGTGAGCGACAGGAATTAAAAACAGGAAAAAAAAGGAGAATGCTACAGAAATAATGTAAAATGGTGAAAATATATGACATCACTATGAATAAATATGGCATCACTCTAAATAAATATGGCAAAATGGTGAAAATCAGGAAATTGACCATGGAATAATTAGTCAAAATTGGTCCATGTAGCCTTAAGATAATGCCCGCGACATTTCAGGTTTTGAGAAAAATGCCTACACCATGGCACTAGGATAACTTGTTATACTGCTATCCAACCATGGTCTCAGTTTGACTTCATCACCTCCTAGGAGAAAGTTCTAGGTATTCCAAAACAGGGTTTTACATCAAAGCAAGTAAAAATGACTAAGTGTTGGATAACTGATGCAGGTGGCCTTGGGAAAATTCCCGACACAAATTGTGTGTTGAAGAAAATTCCCACACCTCATGTGGGTCTTGTAGATTGGTGTTTTTTCTACCTGACCATATCTTAATATTGTTATGAAAGTGTCTGAGGGATAAGTTATGGACCTACCAATTAAGTGTTTTGTGAAAATTGGACATAGTTTAAGACACTACAACAAAAACCTGTGATTAGCATCTCTTCTAGCTTCCTTTTTAGCATCCACTATCACTTTTAGTGTATTTTTCATCATTTTTTTGACAAAGTGGACGCTTTTCCACGGGATGGTGCTTTTAATGGAGTTATTTGCATCCCTTTTTAAAAGATGGCATTATTTTGGATGCTAATTAGCATTTCAACTAGCATCCCAAATATCGTCCCAATTAGCATCCCATTTAGCGTCCCAATTAGCGTCCAATTATCATCCCAATTAGCGTCCCTTTTTAAAAGTTGGCGCTATTTTGGACAGTAATTAGCATCCCAATCAACGTCCCAGTTAGAATCACAATTATCATCCCAATTATCGTCCCAATTAACATCCCAATTAGCGTCCAAAAAAGCATCCCATATAACGCCTAGAATAACCTCCCAAAAATCGTCCTGAATAGCATATCACCATATCTTGCATAATGGTCATTGTAGTTTTTCCAATACGATAGAATTCCTCCTTGAGGACATTAAAAAATTTGTTCAAGTGGGTACATCTTTGAAATGTTGCACATAGTAAATGTCTCACTTGTCTTTGACACAAGGAAGGGACTTAAGGAGTGAAGGTGATATTCTCACCAGTAGAAAGATATTTAACAAAGCAATAATCCTTTAGCAAAATTAACCATTTCTCTAAAGCATCGGCATCTATTTTTCCTTAAAATAAAGGAATGTAAAAGTCAACTTGTACCTTAAAGGGAATAACACCTTTGAAGTGGTTTCTTGTTGAAGGTTCCCTTGTTGCGATATTGACTTGTCATAGGATTTGCATGAAATTATCCATAATCTCGTTCTTTTGTTTCCCAAGGGCTTCCGTAAACAACACATTGATTTGATCTCCTACTTTGTTGTATTTCTTTTCATTTGTCATGGGAGGCCACTTGGGCCCAAGGGAAGTCTTCATTATGTTTGGTTAGTTTGGGGCCCAATTCCATGTACCTTGACCTTATTGGAGACATGCACATAAAAACAACAAAGACCGGATTTCTATAGTACCGGTAATCTAGATTATGTCGTGAATGAAATGAAGAAAACAATAATACATGAATAACACAAACATATTGCAAATCCCATAGTGTTATAGGGAAATCCAAACTCAAGTTAACACAAAGGAATTGCAAAGATCGTAGTGCAATAGGGGAATCCAAACTCAATTAATGAATGAAATAGTGAAAACACTACAATATTCAAAGTAATACAAATTGGCTACAATGGTGGTAGCTTATCTATGAGAAGATATATGTTGCTTAGGCTCATTCACAAAATTCCCCTAACAAGGGTTCGAAACTACATTTTGACATAAAATTTAAAACCCTAAGAGTTATAACCCTTTGCCCAGCAGATGAGGTGGCAAAAGGAATGCAAGATTCAAGGAGCCTAATGGAAACACAATGACTCGAGGCTGCAAGTTTCACATTTCAACTCCATTTGGGGTTTTCTTGGACTGCTCCAAAGCTTATTTTGAGTTCTATGTGTTTGGCTAGCTTGACAATCATAAAAAATGCATGAGACATGATAGAAAAGCATCTTAATAGTTTGGGTCTTGCAAAATTGTTCTAAAACTCACAAAGTGTAGGATTGTTATGAGTTGGTGGCAAATTTGGGTGACAACTTGAATCAACCACTTAAATTGTTTTTGTTTTGTGAGTCTCCATTTCCTATAAAAAAAATTGGTGACACTTTTAAAAACCAATTTACTAAATTACATTGACATATTTATGTAGAAGATTTTGTTTAATTCATTTTCAAAACGTTTTGTTTCACATATAAGGTTATAAACCCAATTTATATTCAATTTTTCAAGAGTAAAATTAAAATCAAAATATATATTAATATAATTATATATCATATAAATTAAAAATATCAAGCTTTATTATGATGATTTAGATGCGACCATCTTAATATATTTTAATTATTAATAATTTTTTCCCACGCCTTAACACAAAAAAGAAGACAACAAATAAAAAAATAAAGAATCAAAATTATTTCAAGATATCGAAATACAACATATCCAACCAACCAATTTATTACATATTTCTCAAAATTGTGTGCATTAACATATCTACCATGAGTTTAATTCCCACATAAACCAAGCACCAAATTGACATAGCCATGAGTACTTTGAGAGGGGTAGCCACAATGGACAAGCCCAATCCTCCCATTAATGACAATGATGTCGCACCTCACAACATCAATCATGTCATCCACCTTTTAGGCGCCCATGTGACCACCACTATTTTGTACATAGACTGCTTATGCATCCCAGACAAAGCGAGGCTAAATTTTTTGTGAATAGAGGACACAAATTCTCTATAAAATACAGTGCAACGCCCACATTCTACAACTCGTTGTCATACGTTTCTTTTTTTGGGGGTGTTTTAAATTTGGGTTTTGAATAAATTTTTTACAAAATGAGTGTTGAATATGTGTAAAAGGGTAAAAGAATTAAATATGGTTGGGCTTGTGACTACACCAATATCAAACTCCAATATTTCTTGTGAGTATATGGAAACACGCATAGGTTGCCAAATAGATCTCCAAGAACTTTAGATCAATTCTCATTCCTCAAATTGATTGAACTTTGAGATCTTCACGACAAATTTGGTCTATTTTTTCACATGAAATGTTGTAGTGATTTGCTAGCAATGAGGGTTTCATGATTGAATTTGGATGCATTGATGGATTGGCAAATGAGGAGGATCTATTCAATGGCTCTCCCACAAAACATTAATTTATTCATCACCTATTTTCACAAGGTATATTTGGACCACGATGATAGGGTCATTGGCACCAAAGCCTTAGTCCTCTTTCAGGGGGGCAATTTATCAAAGAAAATACTTACACATGTACCCTTGCTCTACTTTAATTTGTTACTTGAATTCGATTGCTCCTATACTTGCATAGGAACCCTTGCTCTATTTTAATTCCTTAATTTTGATATCAACATTTGCATAATAACACAGTTACCATAAGAAATAATCGAACACTTGATGCTCGATTTCATGATTCATTTTTCTTTTAGGATGAAAATTATCTTTGTTCAAGGATGCTTTCATTGCACAAAATTAATTTGGTGTGATTCTTAGACCCTAGATTAATAAGATCATACAAAATATGACCATGAAAAAGAGCAAGACGTGTTGGTTGTTACAACTATGCTAGGAATGTGCATAGCTGGATCTAAAGTTGGACGATCTCACTTCTATTTTCGTTATCTAATCAGTTGAGATTTCATTCGCATACAAGTAACCAATTAATGTGATGGTGTCCACTCAATATATTGTTAATATCATTCATGACCTTAACAGAGACTGATCTAAGAATTTGGATTATCATTAGAAATGGAAATCATGGGAACCTCCTGTCCTTGGGCAGTTTTAGGAGCTCTTGCTACAAAGTGAAAACCAATGGCATATTTGACCAAAATATTGAGCTTAACATCCAACTTTCTAATATATTATTGTATTTCATCTATTTGCAATATTAACTCATTTCGTTCGTTTTTATTGTCTAATAAGATTTTGCCCAAGAACGATTTATAGGGCCACTATCTTTAAGTATTTAGTGTCCCTAAAGTGAGAGGTACCCACATCCGGGACCCAGGGTCCCATATCTATCTCAATCTCCTTCACATCGATATAATCCTATTCAGTCTTAACCTAGTCTTCAACTTGAGAAAATTATTTTTGAGCATTCGTTGGAATTTATTGAAGGTAGGTGGCCCATGATTCCATTGCTTCCAACTTGACTATAGGATGCAAATTACAACCCCTAAATATCCACATGTGTTGCCCCTGGCCTCATCTTTCCATGGGACTTGAAGCTTGAGACAAGCTACATTTCCAGGGACGACGAACTCAATTATTGGGGAGATAATTGACGAAGAGATTTTTCCTTTTTTGAGGAAAAGAATCCAACATAAATGTAGAGAGGAAATGAATAAATAACTAATCAAATTGAATTACAATTCCAATAGAGCATTCCCTTCGTGGATAAAATCACTATGGAGGATACTTCCACCCCATTCAAAGAGGAAAACCCATTGAAGGAAAAGATAGAGAAGACACTACGAGTCGAGGAAATTGTGTTATGAACCCTGGATAGTCTGCATCTTAGGTTGGAGAAAGACCAAATGCTCCTCAATCAAAATAATGAGTCCAATTGCCTAGTTTTCATCACATCTTTCTATTCCAATTGTAATTAACACCCACGGACCACACTGTAGCATCAACCAACTTGTCATCATTGAAATCGATGTAGGCGCATGTCTTAGTAATAATGCATGTGAGGTATGAAGGTCTTATGGTAAACTACTAAACTTGTACCTTTACATGACACCCTCTTGCATACTGCCTCCACTATGTTATAAGGTTGTACGCTTAATAAAGACCCCTTCAGAACACTTGTTTACTTTGGTCATCAAGTAAACCCATCTCTCTTCCATATCACCCCGTCTCAAGGTTCTCTACTTAATGTTAGTATACCCATATTTTAGAATTTCATTAGACATTATTATCTTATTTTCACAATAATATTAGTTCCACATTAATTATAATGATCGGTTTGCAATAGCACGTAGTATTGAGGTTTCCAAAAACATTATTCGACTATATAAAGATCTTGGAATTAGTGGAATTATCTTTTTATGAGATTTTCCTATATAAAAAATCCCCTTTATTTTGGAACTTTTTTTTAGCATCTCCACATTCGCCAAACCCGTGGAAATTTATTGAATTCAAAGCCTCCCATAAAAATCCCCATGTTAGTAAATATAATAAAAACTATGAAAAAATTGGATGTGTCCACTGAATAGTGAATATCTATATAAGTAGTGCCATTAAAATAACATTAAATACAATGCATTTGTTATTTTTAATAACTTTAAAATTAATCTATTAATTTTAACCCTGTTTAACATCTACTTGTTTTGTTTTTCTTGTACAAAATGCCTAACAACCAATTGTGTTAGGTCTTGAATTTTTTTACTTCCAAGCCTTATTCATTTGATCTACTTTCTAGTGTTATTAATATGACCTTGATAATGTCAATTAAATCATGAAATTGACACCGTCTCCATGGATTCTGTATGTCTCTTAGTGGGTTCATGTCGAATCCTTTCATTATTTTCCAATAATTATTATTTTTTACATAAAGTTATCAAATTTCATAATATATTTGAAAAAAATTCAAATCCTATCCATTGGGTGCTAGAAAGCAAACACACCAAATACATCCAAAAGTATGGGATAAATATATGCAAACCCACATTACCAATTACCAAATTCCGCATTTTTGAGCTCGAAAGGATATTCCTCCCAATTAAACACAAAGTCAAATTGGATTCTTTAATGCTTCACAAAATTCAAAATTACAAAAAGCGGCAAAAACCCAGCGGTGAAAAAACAACAAAGAAAACTTCTCAGGGTAAGGAAAATCACAACTCCTACCCGCCCTCATTTCAATGCTAAATGAAATCTTGCTTGCATTCTTTCCTCCTCATTGCACTTCTTTATTCAGAAGTCTCATTTTCAAGTATTTCCAGTTTTAGTTAAACCTCTGCAGTGCTCTCAAATCTACATACTAGTACTCGTCTTCTTCAACCCAATAAGGATTTTGGTTGGCATTTTAGCTTCCTTTCAGAATTTTTTCTCATGGGTATGCTTGCAATTCGTTTTTAATTGGGATTGTTTTTGCTGGTATTGACGTTCAAGGCATTGTTAGATTGAAAATCCGTAGATTTTTATTGTAGGACATGCAAGTTTACAAGTGACCACATTTCTTTATTTTAGATACCCATTTGGTTATCAGTGTCCTAGACGGACTTTCTGTATTCGGTCATTTTATTTGTATGCTTTTGTTCATACTTCCTTAAAAGTTGTTTTAGAATCAGAGCTTATATGGTCTCTATACAATAAGATTACCAAGATCTGGAAGGCGTCTACGTATGTCAAAAAACTACAGGTTACTTGATTTATTCTCTTACATTGTTATCTTTCGTGACTATATCGATTTCAATAATTGAAGATTGTTTTTCTACATTGGGTGATTTGATTTGTTAACACTGCCTTATGTGATGTTATTGGTGTTAGAATCTGATTCTATGACCTCTGTACAATCATAGTGCTAGGGTCTGGAATTTTTGGGGGAGAGAGAAGGTTACTTCTTTTTCTACTTTTGCAATGTTCTTTGTAGTTATTAGATCAGTTTCAAGAACTATTTGTTTTTATATATTGGGTGATTTTATTTGTATGTCTATTGTTAATAATTCCCTAAGTGATTTTATTGGTTTTAGAGCCAGATCTTATGACCTATGTACAATCAGACTACCAAGGTTTGGAATGTTTTAGAGAGAGAGACCCTGGATTACATCATTTTCTATTTTTACAATATTATTTTCAGTGACTATCAATTTCAAGAACTAAAGGTTCTAGCCTTTGAACCATCAAGTTAACAATTCATTTTTCTTCTTTTTTTCGGGTGGTTTGAGTTGGATGTTTTTTAATGATAAGATACTTTCTGAATGACGTTGGAGAATATCTATTTCAGACCTGGTTTTCGTGCCTGCCCTTGTAGGTTCTTTAACGTGCAACAGAGCTATGTTTTAAAAGTAGATTCTGTATTGCATCTATTAGCATGGCAGAGGATATTTCAAGGTGATTAAGCATTTGTAAATAACATACAACAAGTTCTACTTTGGTGCACTTTTCTAGTGTTCTTATTGGACTGGAAACTTAAGGTATTTTGAGTTTAAACAAGGTGTCAATAGGAAACCCAGTAAAATGCTGAAAATAGGGATTTTTTGAATAGTAATGAAATTTAGATAAAGGAAAATAAAATTAGCAAAAAATGTTTTTTCAACTGCCATTGTCTATGCTCTGTACCTAAGGGGATAATGCTAGGTTGCACTTTTTATTCATCATAGAATACACCTGAACACACCATATTTTGACAATCTGAACTGCATCTGGGGAAGAGTCTCATGCTAGTTAAATGACACTTGCTTTGCACAATGGGTTTACTCATGTAAGTGTATAGAATTGGTATATATGGTTGTTGTGATATTTTGTAGGAGATAGAAGATGATGTGCATATCAAAAGCATATTAGGGTTTCCCCCTACGAATCTCTTTAGACACAAGTTTAGATGCATGGAAATTGGTTGTGTTGAGCATGAGATCGTGTAAACAACTAAGCATATAAGTCAGTGAAATCATTTTGGAAAAAAAAAATTATTTTTATTTTTCCTATATTCCTGAGAGGTTATTTCGTCTTTCTCCACTATTTCTTCGTAACAGTATAGTATGCAAGATTTCTCACAAGGCGTGTCACATATTAATTAAAATTAGCACTTGTTTTTGTGTCTTTCAGACTTGTTGACATCTTATTGTCTCAATTACTTCATCATATTGTTTGATTCAATTTCATTTTTGGTCATTAGCTGAAATCCTAGTTGATTCCCCCATGGTTATTCATGCTAGTGTCATAGGAATAAGAGTTAAACTTGCTTAAGTGCGAGTTTGACTTGGATTGGGCCAAAAAATTATTTTTTCTAGTTCTTCCTGTGTCAAATTTGGGGTCAATTGAGTTTGACTTGGTTAATGCGAGTTTGACTTATTATCAATCAGGAGTCAAATTCTGCTTGTTGAATTATTCATGAGTTCTTCCCAATTTGAGTCTTTGTACTTGTGTATTTCTTCATATTTATGTTTTTGTACTTGCATAGTTTTTTCCCAACACTAGTCAAACTCTTGGATCTTCTGCTTCTTTAGTTTTTCCCTATTCTTAGTCTGGAAACTTTGATTAGTGCCCACTCTAGTTATGATTAGACATGCTAAGGGGTTGTGATTAGCTGAACTAACCTAAATGTTGTGAAGGGGTACCAATTGCTAATCAATGGTAAATTCTCAACAAATTTTTGGAATCTTGGTAGATATTAGGTGTGATTATATAAGGACATGATGGAGACTATATTTAGGCTTAATATGCCCAAACCTTCTAACGAAGGCTGGTATAGCAGTATGAGTATACTTCGTTTAGTCCAGTAGTTAGGGGGTGACAAATGCCACATAATGGAACCACCATAGATGCACATCATACATGGCCTCATGCACATCATACATGGCCCCTGATACTGCATATGGCTATTCCTAATAGCAGGAAATTTGATTCTCATAATCTTTCATGTCTTGAACTCACGATTGAGCCTTTTATACATACATAATGAACTCCTTGAGGTAGGTTAAGGAAGTGTCAGAAGGTTAGTCTGGCTCCTTACACCATTGAAAAGTTACATAGAATAAATATTAATGTTGTAAAGAGACTTATTGGAAATACTGGGGAAAATGTCAGCAAGCATAAAGCTGGATCTGAAAGACTTTGAAAAATTCCAAAAAATTGGCAATCTGAAAAACTAAGAAATATTGGGAGAAATCCTGAGATATTTGCAACATTATTAAATATAGCACACAAAGAAACAAGAATATTATCATTTTGTCCCCACATTCTATTGCTTATGATATTTTCAGTCAAATAATTGAGATTAAGTTCTCTTTATTATTCACACATTTGCACATCATCTTGAAATGATTTTCAGTAGCGTTAGTTTCCATAATTGAATTTGCTTATGGTATTATTCAAGGTTATATAACAGAAGTTGCAAACTGGAAATATTTTCAGAAGACATTTAAAGTATGTAATGACGTTCCCACAATCACATGTGAAGGCTTAATTAGTTAATCCTTCCCTGCAAGAAAGTTTTATTAAAGGTCCAATGAATTATGAGACTTGGAAATTACAAGCAGCAATAATATCCTCAAAGGAATGAAATCCAATGATATATCAACAAATGAGAGTGAAAGTGGGGTTAAGTACAGAATGGATAAACCCTCAACAATTCAGTAATTGTACTGGATAGGAAGACCTGAGAGAGGAGAGGAGAGGAGAGAAACTAATGTCGCAATGGAGAGAGAAAGTCACTATGAAGATGCCAATGCCAAGCCTGCTAATTCCATTAGAAGAATGGACTAGACTAAGAGGAACCAGCTAGGCTAAGCAAAGTGGTCAGAAGCGTTGTACAACTCTCCTAACATCCATGGTCCACAAAATCCTAAAATAGGAGAAATATCTGGTGACACACTTGTGTACATGAGAATTATGTTGGGTACAGAATGAAGCAACAACCCCTATATATGCGAAGTACTTGATTTTTTAATTAGTCCGATGAGATGATGTAGGGAAGCTCGAGTAAAATGGTACCATCTGACTAATCTGCTATTGTCATGCTGATATATTCAATATTTGCATGATGCTCGACTCACCCACTGACCAAGATGGGTCAAAAGGAGGATTTGCTCAAATTTATTGTTCTGAAGGAGCAACACATGGCTTACTGTCTAAAAAGAATCTAACTCTTTTAGATATGCCTATACTATTTACATAGACTTTGCAAATTGAATTATTCTTTAGCATAACACTATAGCTCCAATGGGTACAATGTGTAAACCTGTACACGTGGAACCCTAAAACATCAGTGACATATTATTGTACATTGTCATGCTTGACTATGGTTGTACCATCTTTCAATATCTCAGCTAGCTTGCTAATTTCAAACAACCAACCTTTGCAATGAATAAAAGTGTAAATTGTGGATAGTTCCCAAATTTTCTACAATCATAATAGTGTGCATTGCCCATATCTATAGATTTTTTCAAAATATAGTATGCATGGGGATAGAAAAGAAAATGTAGTATTTGTTCTTTGAGCTATTAGATGTACCATCTTTGTAATTCATAATTTCATGTCCAACTAGCGAGTTTGCTATATTTCTATGTGGGTTTTATGTAATTCAATCATTGGTTAACTTAGAGACATGGTTTCAGGTTGATGTGATTTTCCTTGGAATTACCCAACCTTTCACATATTGAAGTTGCTAATACTCATAGAGACCTTAAGATTGAATAATATGATATAATGGGTCGAAGAATAAGATTGTATTTAGGTCTTTTTGCAATGCATGACAAATTAAAGCAAGTGAAGAGAGAATTAATTGCATTTGCACAGGAATCTATTATTATTTCTGTTAAGCTTAAAGTCAGGTAAGTTTGATAAAAATCAAACAATTTGACTATATTTTAAGGTAGGTTATGATCCGCTTTAAGAAAAAATGTCTCATAATACAGTTGAGAAGCTATTTTAATTTTAATCTGTTTTGAAGAACAGGTTAGAATGAATGGCCATTGTTCTCTAATTAATTGGGAGATAAACCATAATAACCACAGATAATTTGATTGATCTAGCACCTCTACTTCAGTATGCCTTTTGTGTGTTTTGAAACGAAATCAATATCTTACATAGAGATCTTATTTTCTGCATCTCTGTAAAATTGGTTGTATTTGTTTGGGTCTTGCATGACATTCATGCTATGTGACAAACAAAGGTTTAGTTTGTTCTCAATATCTACATGGGATTTTTCTAATTGTGTTTCAAACCTGTGAGCTAGATCAGTGATAGAAAGGATGGGAAGAAGGTTTGGAACCCAAGCTACAGTCAAAACTGAAGAAACAATGAGTCAGACACTGGAAAATTCCTCTCATGGGGTGAAAGGATCAGAATTTCACAACAATCCCTTAAGAGAGAGAGGGAAGATGCTACTGCATGCAATGGTGACAATCAGAGTATGGTGCATCGTCGTATATTAAGGTCCCATTATCATGCCCTCAAGACTTCGATTCCTGGTAAGGTTTGTCTTGTAGTGGTGATTTTAAGCAAAATATTATTATGATGACTTTTCATTGAGGTTTATTTGAACTAAAAGATAATTATACTGACAATACCTCATCTATTGTAGAGGAGAGAGAAAATATTTTGAAAGCAGAATCTGGTAAATTTGAGTCTATAATTAGTAAAGCTGAAATCTTGCACAATTTTGGTAAAATTTCTTTGTTTTCATATAGCTTCTTACCTGATTTTGTAACTTCTTTTTATATTCATTCCAACAAATTTTATCCTTTCCATGTCAATATATATGTTTGAATTTTGTTGGGATTTTGCTTTTGTGAATTACCTGACACTATTTTCTCATGTTTTTGTGATTAGTGCAGTAACCAACATCTCTTGTCTTTATATTCACATTTTGTTCTCATTCTTTCCTTGTTCTAAAGAGGCCTTTTGTGATTTGTGGAGTCTTTAACAAAGGACTTTGTGAGACCAACCAATGGTTTTAGTTTGTTTGCTAAAAACTTTTCCAAATAATACGTAGGGATCCTATTGTGTTTATAATCGGTCTAAGTGGAACATTAATTTCCTCATGGATTTTAGATAACCTGTATATACGAGGAACTAAGCTATTACTAGGAGTGAGTTTTTTCTTCATCTCATCATCAAGTGAGGAATCCTTAATTGCATGGGAGACCCTGTAGCTTGGATTGTTGTTGATTTCTCTATAAATTCCATTGTTGGATAAATGATCGAGAATTTTTGCACTGTAATCTTATGTTTTCAAGACTACTGTAGAATTCCCCTTATCTTCTTTGAGTATGGTAATGCAACTGTCCTTTTAAAACTCTTTTAATTCCACAGCTTCCTCTTTTCTAATGTGAAGGTCTTGTCTAATGGTAACCACACACGCTTTTCTAATGGATTTCTCCATCTCTCCTGGGAGAGATATGATGGCGTTCTCAAACCAACTCCTTTGTTGGTATCTTCTTTGGGATGATGGTGAAGTTAATACCATACCCAAGCACTTTTTCAACAACATGATTCAATTTGTGACTTGACAGGGACGATGGTGAATTTAAGACCATACCCAAGCACTTTTTCGGTAGCATGATTCAATTTGCGACTTGCCAGGTTGATTATCTTCACAGTTTAGGGTTATCATCATTATCGTTGTCTTTATTTTGTTTCCTTGTACAAAAAAGTTAAATTTTTAATATTTGACAAAGTTCTGTAAAAGTTATAAATTTTTTTATTAAATATAAAATTTTAAAAACTATTTATTTTCATGCTGATTGGTATATATATTTGATGATCATTTGATTTCTATTTTTTCCTCGGTTGTAAATGTCATAACAATTAGATAACCCACGAACGAATTTAATTCATAAGAAAAACCCACCAACCAATTCAATTCATGGGAGAAGTCATTCGTGTATTGTTTCACTATCTTACCTACTACACATTTTTGACACCAATATCAATTTTAATACCAATAAATTTCTCACAATCTATACAATATATCTATATAAAGTACAGGAAAGCTACAAACAATTATACAATATATCTATATAAAGTACAGGAAAGCTGCAAACAACTGTCAATTTTTAAGTCTCTTTCAGCGTAAATCCATCTAACCCGAACAGGAATTAATGAAACACTTGGGGATCCGTGAAGAATTAATAGTATAACTATGAAAACCTTGCTAACCACTCCAAGTGTTTCCACGTTCCACAATTACATTGCCCTCCCACGTAACCCTAAAAACTGCCTCCGGTCGCTCTAATTAAGAATTATTCTTTTCTTGGGATTATGTTTTTTATTAGAGATGTATTTGTTTGCTCTTTGTTTTATAGCTTGGTGTTGCTTTTTATTGTATAGAGATAATAAGAAGAATAAGCAGTGATCCTCGCTCTTCGTATGATGCAAGAGATAATTAATCTTCATTTCACCCGATGATGACTCTCAATTACACTACTCTATAGGCCCCAAGTCGCACAATCTCCTAAGGAGGTCGGGCAAGGACCCCTTTGTATTGGGATTTTTGGATATTCTCTCTTCATTAATACCGAGACATGATTTTATCCATTTTGGTAAGCCAAAACATACTTTGAATGTCAATCTAAGCCAAAACATACTTTGAGTGTCAATCTGTGTGCTTATGGTTTTGCCAGCAAAACAATTTTGGTTTCTTTTTTTTTTAACAGTCTTTACGATTAACGTGTATTTAGTGGGGCAGTATTAAATGAGTTGACGAAATGAATACTGCCCTAAAAAATTTATATTAATTACACTTACCTTCTATCATGAAATTAGCAGCTAACTTTGCCCAAAGTATCTCTTCCAACTGTGGAGCATAGGCCAGAGATTAGGCCATTAAAATTAAACTAATAAATTAAATAAAATAATATATTAAATAAAGTGTTCAAATCTGTATGAATCACTACCATAAGTTTCATAAAAAACAAATCCAAATTAATCAACTTTAGCTATCGAAATTTTTGTGGACCTTGATGTGACACAAGACCCAAAGCAATCGACTTAAGCTATCAAAATTATTGGGTCTTTAAGTGAGATGAAATAAATAATCAACTTAAAGGAAAACTGGTCAAATTTGGGTAGAATTTTAAGTATAAATATATAAATTTAAGTTCAATTCCGTAAAATTTTAGTGTGAAAGTTTTATGATTATTTTAACTCTATAATATAATGATTTTAACTTTAAACTTGTGTTGGATTTTATTTTTAAAATTTTGGCTTATTATACACCAACTTTATGTTAACATATAGTTTGGTTTATTGAGTTTTTTAACATATAGTTTGGTTCATTCGTTCATTTACAAAGTATTTGTTTACATAGTATACAATTGGAAATGGAAAATATTCATTACTTTTTCAATAAGTAGGTGATTTATTTCTTATTTAGTTTTTCTTAGCATAGAAGACGTTCTTATTTAATTTTTGAGAAATTTAGTTTATATTATGATAGTTATTAGTAAAATCCAATGGATTTAAATGAAATTCATAGGAATTTCCCTTCACGTCTAATGTATATAGGTTTTAAGAAAAATCATGGCTTGAAGGGCTATATTGCATCTACATGTTTTAATTTGTTGTAGTTATTTTATGATTTTGGTTGAGTGGTCACTATTAAGGTTATTTATTCTACCTATTTCAATGAATCCATTTGTGTGTTTAGATGTATGCTACAGTACCCTTCTCCAAGTTTACATGGATGTATCCATATTTAATATGTAATAAATTGGGTCTTTGATCGTGCTTAAGGATGCTTAGTGCACATTTTGCATCTTTTCCAATTATCTTTGTTTCGTCAAAACATTGAGAAATCAATTCGATGTCTAAGTAATGAAATTGATTTGATGGCTAAGTAACTTTTCTAGAAAAATAATTATCCTTTTTGTTACAAATTTGTGACAAAGTACCATATTTCTATAGTTTATATAGCCATAGTTGTTATCAACTGCAATGACATTGTCACCTCGTGGATCTTGTTTATTTATCTAATGTATCAGCCAATTCCTTATCAAAAATTTATGGTTAACATATTGTATGTCAACTCCCATAAGTATGCATGTAAATTCATGTTGAAGATTCTAGATAATGTCTTTGTATGCCTTGATTAAATGCTCAAGTATGTGATCTAAGAATTCATAATGATGTACATTCACGCAAGCACTTTGAACACCACATTTCCTAAAAAAATCAATGAACCTGATTGTTAAGTGGAGATGTTAAGTGGACATATTAAGGCTTGGAAAAAATGAACTTAGCATAATACAAGATTCTATGGAATCCAACAGAAAGCAAGATGATCCCATTGATTTCTAATGACAACTTAGGAGAGTTTAAGGCTTGGAAAAAATGAACTTAGCATAATAGAAAATTCTATGGAATCAAAACAAGATGATCCCCTTGATTCCTAATGACAACTCTAGGAAAAGTTGAATCTCTATTTTCCATGATGCAGCACGAACTTGCACAATGTAAGTGCTAATGAGAAAAGTCTAGATATGTGTTATTTTGCAGCCACAATGCCATTATTGGTTAACTTACATATTTTGTAAGTTAACCAATAAGTTAGCTTGATGGAATAAGGAACTTTGCTCATCCCATGGTGGATAGGATCCATGTGAAGCACCAAATATTGGGTTAATCATCCTCTTTTGATTATCCTTATTGCTTCACTTATACATGGCTCTAGGATGATTAATCCTATCGACTATATCCTTGGCATCCACACTAAGATAATCGGTGTTGATAGGTCTCATATATTGGTACACTTACGGTTTCTAGGGAATAATCATTTTTCAATCCCATTAAGCCAATTTCTTGAGTTTTGTTCAAAATTCCTAGAAAAGGTTTACGGATTTCATAATCTGCTTGATCATATATTGTGAACTTATACAATCTATCATCCTTTGCCGACCATTAGATACTCAAAGATGTGTATTGATCCTTTTAACCATTATAGAGGACTCTATAAGTTAGGTTCCCAAATTCTTAAAGGGTGCTAGCTCAATGGAAGAGCACCTGCCTTACAAGCAGGAGGTTGGTGGTCTGATTCCTCCATGCCCTAATGATATTATAATATCGGTTACAAACAAATAAATTAGTAAGAAAAAAATAAGAGATGAGTGACCAAACAATGAGAGATAAGTGACCAAATAAAATGACCAAAATTCGTATATAAAACTACTAAAAATGACTAAATTAGTGACAAAAAAATGAGAGATGTGAAACTAGTCATTAAAAAGGATGCAACACGTGGTGCTAACAATGAAGCAAAACATGGTGTTGATATGGTAGCGAAATGCGACGCAAAATTAGACATTAAAAAGGATGCAACACGTGGCGCTAATGATGAATCCAAACATGCCGTTGATATGGAAGCAAAATAAGACGTTATTTTCAATGCAAAACATGGCGCTACATAGGAAGCAAAATATGGTGCAACAATAGAAAAAACTATTTGGCGTCATTTTGGTAGCAAAACACAATGTTAAAATGGAAGCAAAACTTGGTGAAAATTTGGAAGAAAAAATTGCCACATATTTGGAAGTAAAACATGGTGCGAAATGGGATGCTAAAGTGGTAGCAAAAATGGATGCAATATTGGATGCTAGCATGGTGCTATTAAGGATGCAAATATGGCACTAATGGGGATGTCATTTAAGAAGAAAAAGAGGACACTCAATAGGAAGAAAAATATGGCATTATTTAGGAGTCAAACCTCGACATTGTTTAGGAATCAAAGTTGGACACTATTCTCGAAGAAAAGAAATAGACATTATTTTGGACGCCATAAAGGATGCTATCTAGGAAGCAAAAAACAACGTTTTTTTAGACGCTTTAAGTTTTGTCCATGATGCGTCCCATTTAGCGTCTAGTTTGATGACTCAATATATATACAAAATTACACTAAAAAGGGACGCTAAATGGGACGTTAATTCCAAGATTTGTTGTAGTGAGAGAGCAAAAACTGTCAAAGTGTAAAACTCCCTATGTGGCCTCAGGGAAATTCCCTCCACATCTCATAGGATGATGATAAAAATATTTTGAGAGTTTGGACATCTATATTTTTGTATGTATCATACAACCATGTCATGAATTTGACCAAAGATTCTCTGAGGACGAATATTTCAAACTGCCAAAAGTGCCTCCAGCCATATTTGCACTACTCCAGTAAAACGCATGTCTAAGGCAAATGAAGAAGTGTTTGAGGGTGAGACAAGTTGTGTTGTGCTCAGTGATGTGTCCTACATCCTCTGGAATTCAATGATGACAAAGGAGTAACCAAGCACATGATGGCAAAGTGAACTCAATGAAAGTCAAAGGAAAGACAAAGGTAGTGATGACATGGAATGAATGATAATATGGAAAATATAATGACATGGAATGACATAGATGATAATGTGGAATGAATATGAAGTCATTGTTGCATCATGAAATAACTCTGAAGAAATATGACAAAATGGTGAAAATCAGGAAATTGACCAAGTATAGAATAATTAGTCAAAATTGGTCCATCTAGCCTTAAGAGAATGCCCATCATAATTCAGGTTTTGAGAAAAATGCATGCATCGTGGTACTAAGATATAGCTTGTTATAGTGGCTATCCAACCATGGTATCAATTTGACTTCATCACCTCTGAGGAGAAAGTTATAGGTCTTCCAAAACAGGGTTTTGCATCAAAGCGAGTAAAAATGACAAGTGTTGGAAAACTAGCTCAAGTGGCCTTAGCAAAATGCCCGCCACAAATTGTGTGCTGAAGAAAAAGCCCGCACTTCATGGGGGTCTTGTATATTGGTGTTTTTTCTACCTGAACATATCTTAATATTTTCTGAAAGTGTCCAAGGGAGAATTTATGGACATGCCAAATAAGTGTTTTATGAAAATTGGACCTAGTTTAAGAGAGAGCAAAAATTGTATAATCGTAAAACTACCTAAGTGGCCTCAGGGAAATTCCCTCTGCATCTTATAGGATGATGATAAAAATATTTTGAGAGTTTAAACCTCTATATTGGTGTATGCATCATACAACGATGTCATAATCTTGACCAAATAGTCTCTGAGGAAGAAGATATCAATCTGCCAAAAGTGCCTCCCAACCATATTTGCACTACTCTAGTAAAATGCCCGCCCAAAGCAAATGAAGAAGAGTTTGAGGATGAGACAAGTTTTATTGTGCTTAGTTATGTGTCCTACATCCTTTGGTATCATTTTTTCATGGTTTTGGTGAAATGAAAAATCCACCTTGAAAATGGCACAAATTGTCTGTGTAAAATCTGCTGGTAAAACTGTCTAAGTGGCCTCTGTAAAATGCTCGCTATAATTTCTATTTGATGTATTAAATTATTCTGAATTTACAGTCCTCTATATTGTTGATTGGTGCACCCAACCATATCATAAATGTGTCAAAAATGTCTCTAAGGATGAAGTTATTAATGGTGTCATCTTCTGTTTTGGAGATCACATGTGTGGACAATAGATCTACTAAATTGGTTAAAAAAAAGAATGTTATTTTCCTGAAATTAAAAAAAAGGGGGTGAGCTACAGGAATTAAAAAAAAAAGAGAATGCTATAGGAAATAATGCACAAAAGGAAAAATTAAAGGGCGTGATTGTTAATTAGTTTAGATAGAAAAGGTGTGGAAGATATATTTAAGATAGGGTATTTAATTTCATTAATTAAAATAGAGATTTGAAGGGACGTGAGATGCACACAAAGTTTAATTAATTAATCAATTAAAAATATATAAGAAACATAATGATAAATGAATTATCTGACATTTGAAGAGGTGCTAGGATGAAAGAACATGAGTTCAACTTGTAAGGGTGCAATGGTTAAATGTTTAACATAATTTTGGATTAAATGTGCAGTCTCCTAATGACAGTAATTCTCATAATATGGTGCAGAATCATTACCATTAAAAAGGAATTGACAACAAACAAGATTATAGAAATACATTGTCCTCTTTGTATGTCAACAACTACGACAAAACTAACAGAAAATGACTTCTGCATAATATTTTGTATTTTTTTGCCATTCTTCAATCAATGTGCAATAATGGGGAGAAACCCTTATCCTACCAGTTTCCATAACAAAAAATTTAAAAAGCTAAAGAAATGGACCTGAAAACTACCACAATTATTTATCCATTTCAAACAGACTTATGATATGGTGTCACTTACATTTCATCTGTACCGAAGAAATACACAAAAACCTTCCTAGGATCAAGCAGTTGTTCCCAATCTTCAGGCCTACTTATCTACAATTTCAAGGAACATCCATTATCAGAATACAGGCCATATCCATTGCAAGTTAGATTAAGCTAAATTTTCTATAAATACGACCATTTCTTATAGGGTTTTGACAAGGAGTTCCCTAGAATAAACAAAACTTCATTATATTAAAATATAATACTTCAAGTTTCTTTTAAGAACCTAAAAATAATAACTATACTTTAAATTTTAATCTAATTTGATCCATGTAAAGGAAATTGGTTGAATACCCTAGCCTATAAGAAGAGCCTCCATTTCATAGTAGAAACATGTAATTTGATATAGGTTGCACAGAAATTATTATCTATTTCCACTGCTAATAGACACAAAATAGGACAAAATTTAATCTATGCAAGGGTAATTTAGATGAAGACATAGTGTCTATTGGAAGAGGCCCCAACCCATGGGATAACCCCATGATTTGAAACAAGTGCACAAAAAGTATAATCTACTTTTCCTGCTAATTAATGACAAACCAAATTTGCAAACAGATAGACAAAAATCGGGATGAAATTGTAGAGACGGATGGATTCTTTGACCATATGACCAAGAATTATCATCTAAGTGTACATACCATGGTCCATAACTTGAACAAAGATAAAAAAGTGCAAGATCCTATATTCAAAAGCAACCTATCTATGCTAGTCAAAATTGCTTCCTCGCGGATGAGGTCATGGTTCAGCAATGGAATATCAGTCTGCTCGTCAGGTTAAATTCTAGGTGTAAGTCCTGGGTGATTTTGACATAAGATATGCACTTAGGAAAATGAAAAATAGTTGTAATTACTGATTCAAATTTTTAAGGGTCATCGTATTGATAAAAATAGGCTGCTTGTGGGCCTGACGAATTTGGGCCAATTGTAATCCACTTGGAGCTAGACACAAGCAATTTCCACCTAAAAAACACAAACTTGCATCCATTGCTTGGGTTTAAACACAAAAAAATAAAAAAACTTGCATCCATCACTTGGGTTTAAACACTAATATCTAATATAGGGTTTGATTTCTCATGCAGGGTTTCAGATAATCCCTGTGCAGCAACCAGGTTTTGCAATTCTAGGATTAAGAAAGAAAATATTGGCACATATTGGGCAATCGAAAAAGATGCTGTTAGCCATTGCAATCGATGCAATGGAAATGAAACCCTATGAAAATCTATAAGCATTCACACAATTTCCAAGAAAAGAAATATGTAATATATATAGTTGGTGATTGAGGAAGGGTTTTGTGAGAGCAATGTTTGATAGATCCAAGTATCCCAGATATTGAAAATTCACAAATAACTGAAGTGAGCAAAGGGCCTAAAAATATTCCCAATCAGGCAAGGATGTCATCGCTTATATTATTTTCTGATAGAATGAGGGTGTGAAGTTTATAGGATTTTTAAAGAACGAGGATGCTCCCTATGAGCATATTTTGGCATATACCCTTATAGTAAATGGATTCTATATTGAAAAAGGAATCTGGGAAGGCTTCAAATACAGTTTGAGTAAGTTCATTTGAATTGCTGAGAATAACACTTAGTACATACATTAAAAGTACCAGGAAAAATATTTCAATGATTTCTAAGATTAAGACAGAATGCGAAAGCCAGTTTACAAATAAACTTGAAAGAACATTCAAGGATATTATAGAATCAGAAGACCATCATCAACAAGTGTTCCAGATTCAACATCAAGAACAACAAACAAAGTATCAGATATCAATTGTAGCAGCAGAGCATATTTTTAATGAAAATGATTGTTTTAGTCATTAAGTTCAAAGAGTTGTTTCTGCCAAATCAAGATGCAATTTCAGAAATTGAGAGAGGATGTTCTTCATCATGGGCCAATATTCAAAAACCTCTCTCATTTTTTACACAAGTATTATATTTTGGGATAATTTAAGTCATCTTCACAAGGAAATTTTCCATAATTTCAGTTTATTTTCTGAGTCATCAACTTCAAAATCCGATTCCAAGGATCTGAAGGTGCATATGAGAAAATGAATACATGGGTTTTGTCGATAACATGGTCAGTTACAAAAACCTCTCTCATATTTCACACAAATATCAACATTTGAGATATGAAGGTGGGGCTTTGAAGCCTATTTTTCAACAGTTCGCTTCCTGAAATGAAGCAAATCAATTGTAACTATTTCTATTTTTAGAGTTCAGTGAGATTTCAAATTCAAGAATAGGTAGAGGCTATTTTAATATAAATTCATATGTATTTGATTTACAATAGGCAAGCTTCAAGAGGATTTTTTCCATGGAAGGCTATGCAGTATAATAAAACAAATGCAATGAATGATTTTTATTGATTATCAAAACTAATGAAAACAACCAGAAATGTGAAACCGGAACATAGTGAAAAAAATAGAAATTATACCGCATCAAGAGGACGAGAATACAATTTTCGACGAAAAAAGCACAGGGGAAGCGTGAAGGACCCGTCGGCAAGAGAAATAAATCTCCAAGTTGAGAATGTCAACAACATGTACACCACTGCCGACCCTCGCTAAACCAAGAACCCAGGACTATAGAGAGATGCAACAGCACCCCATCCCTAATCACCGAAGAAGATAGAGCACAAGATATTTCAACAAGGAAAACACAAAGAAGCATGAAGAGCCGGACCAAACTTAGTACTATACAATACTAATGGAACACGTAGAGAACCATGAATCTGGGATTCAAATTTGAACATGCATTGTGAGCTATCCATTTTATAGGTTCAGCTTCCAAAATATCATTTGCAGTACTAAAAGTTGTATCTGAAAGGGGTTTCAGCCATTTATTTCCAAGCATGCTCTATGCCACCTCTTTCCATAAGACGATTTGTACGCCTCTACAGCAGAAGCGCCTGCATATTTCGTTCTTACCTCTCTCATACCTCTTCGCCCTCTGTTCCACATGCAGTGGTTGGAAGGCCGGATCAAAACCCCCATTCATGTGCCATAACTTGTTTCCAAACTTTCAAAAAAATTGTGGCGTTAAAACCTTTTGTTCTTTTATTTTGATGGTTTTTTGTGGCGCTAAAACCCTTATCTTAGAAAGTTATGGCTTCTAAAATGCATTTTTTTTTATCTTGATGGTTTCTTTTATGTGTATGTGTGTGTGTCTTTTTGTTGGTTTAGTTTATAAATATATAATCATATATATTTAAGGTACTATGGTCAGCTAAAGAAGCATGAGAATGTAAGTGTAATTTCAAATTTAGTGGTGGGAAAGGAAAAACCTTTTGTTTTTTTTGGTGGTGTTATCTAATGTAATTTAGGTGTTAGTGATATAATCTAGATGTTAGTGAGTAGACAGATTTCTAATTTTATTAAATTCATATAAATTATTTTTAATGTTATTATGAACAACATAGTAGAGTTTATTTTTGCAACAATATTGATGTTTTTTGCATTGGAGCAATGTGTTAGGTACCTTCAAATTTTTGGAGACTAAAACTAGGTTGTATTCATGATCTAGAAAGATTTATCACTTCTTGAAATTAGAACCTCTTGGGGGGTATTTAGAGAATTATGGAGTCAAAATATGAATTACAATCTATGTATTTTTTTCATCTCAAGAGAGAACACAATCAAGAAGAAGACATATAATCCAAGAGGACATCAAACTAGCAGTCAACTGCCCTATTGGTTATTGGATATAGGGAAGGTGAAGACCCATCTAAGGTTTCTTCTTTACAATATGGACCCTCTCTCACTCTATTCATCGATGGGGCCTACAACTATCCCATCATGTAATTTTGGGCTTATTAGCTCCTAACATATAGCGCTAATGCATCTCCGTTGGCCCATGTTGTACATCGAAGTCATCATCAACAATATTTTCATTTATGGCTTATGGGCTATATGCCAACTCCTAGGTTGTGGCACATTGTCTAAATAGGGAAATAAATATACAAGGAGAGTGAATATGGGATCTATGATCCAAAAATAGTGACTATGTCATGGTACACACTGGAAGTGTCTCTCCTAATATCTGAATCCTATTAGGAGAGAAAACTTGAAATAGTAATATGTCTAAAAGAACTATAAGAACTAGAAGGGGAGCTATAATGGGTAATGTGTCAACGTTGCGATTGGGGAGCCTATTGCTATGATTTGGATGCATACAATTGAGTTTTGGGATGGGGTTGAGCCTAGAAACATCGATGGTGTTGAGAGGATGTAGAGGTGGCCTATGTTCAGAAGCAGTGTCATCCTTTTTCGATCTCTAGAAGCCCCTAGATGAGGGGAGCAATGGAAAGAAGGAAGTGATATGCTGAGTGAAGGCCATTCCAGATTGCAAATGTTGTACGAGGAGGGAACGAAGAAAATAGTAAACATGTTTTGTGGAAACTATGGAATGAACCTACCAATTCAGGAGCCTCATGCACACAATTCTTGATCTTTCTCCCAATAATTACATCAAAACATCAATTTCCTAAAGTTCACAATATTGCCATAACTTTTGTTGACTAAGGCCAACTGAGAAAGAATTGACAAAAGAAACATTAACAAGGTTTCGTAAGTGTGTTTTTTTTATGTTTATGTCATGGTTATCATGTTCAACCCCACTTTTCCCCATCTTTGGTCCCTCTTTTTGTCTAATATTTATCTAACCAACAAGAGTTGGAGCACTCCATACAAGTACAAGTACCAGAGTACGATGTCCCTAGCCTTTTTAGAATTCATATGTATTTGTTTATGCTACTTTCATACAAATTTGTGATACAACCTAGTTCCAATAGAAGCAAGGGGAGAGTGTGAAAAAGTACACTACCTAGTTAAAAAATATGGCCATTATGTTGGATATATATACCAAGAAATGAGAGGTACTCATGAAATATTTGGGGTGTCTAAATAGACATTTATGGATGCAAGTGGCACTCTTTAAACCCATGACAATTAATGAGGCATGTGTGCAAGCACAATATATGGAGAATATGGGTATGACTAAAGGACAACCAAGTGGTGCCAAAAAGAAAGGAAACCAAGATGCTTCCAAGGAGCAAAAAAAGTGGAAAGGAGAGGATAAGAACACAACAACCACTACAAATCAATGCAAGGATCCAAATAACCATTTCAACCATTGTAATATAGATGGTCCCACCAAATATAAGTATTGGAAGCTACATCCTAACGTGAATCCATAGAACCACAAGAATAATACCAAGAATATGAACATGCTAGTCATGGATTCAAGCAACCAAGTAGGGAGTAACCACGTCGTAAAATAAGAGTATATTCCTCCATAAATCACTTAATTTATGATCTAAAGAGGTTTATGAAAACAATCCTTGTGCTAATATTTATTTAATGCCTTGGCTATTATTCATTTCTGATATTTAAATCTATATTTAGAAGCTTTGGGCCTGACTTTGTCAACATAGATTTGAGATAATGTCTGTGATTTGATCAAATATCAGCTTGTTTAGGTTAGCCTTTCAAAACTTGGATTTCAATCTTTTCCAAGGCATTCAATTTTGAGTCTAGGAATCAAAATATTTCATACTATGTTGATGCCTCGACTTCTGAAAAATCTCAAGGTTGAGAGCCAATGCAAGCAGTGTTTCCCAAAACATTTCCTTCATGTAACAAAATAGTAGATTCTCTATAAAGGGAATATTTGGTGTCACATGTGTTGCATGGAAATCGTTATGAGGTTGTGTGCATCAATGATGGATCTCACTACACCACATTACCCATGCAAATGAATATTTGTCCCACATGTGCCATATGTTTCATTTGTGAAGATGGATGTATGCAACATCAAGCAAACATTCTCCCAATATTAGTCACATGACTTGGCTAAGGGTAGATGAGTCATAATGGGGCAGTGAATTCTCCCAAAAACTCTATGATAGAGTGGGGAGAATAGTCCCTAGATGACTAAACATTGGACCGTACCTTCTCCTAGTAACTCTGTGATGGATTGGGGATATTATTCCCATGTTAACTCCCTCGTTGAGAGGGAAGGATGATTTTATAGTGACATTCTCTCATACACTTTGTGATCGAGTGGGAGATCTCTTGGACACCTTGTGAAGGGGTGGAGAGACCACTACATTGTCTCATACACTATATGATGTTGTGCGGAGATCTCTCAGAGACCCTGTGAAGGGGTGGAGAGGCCATTGCATTATCCCAAACACTCTGTGATGGAGTGAGGATATCTCTAGAACACCCTGTGAAGGGGTGGATATGCCACAACATTATTTCATATACTATATGATAGAGTGGAGATATCTCTTGGACACCTTGTGAAGGGGTGGAGAGGCCACTGCATTCTCCCGAACACTTTGTGATGGAGTGGGAGATCTCTTGGACATCCTGTGAAGGGATGGAAAGACCAACACATGCTCCTGGACACTCTATGATTGAGTGGGGAGATCTCTTGGACATCATGTGATGTAATGGATCAATTTAGTGCATTCTCCTAAAAACTCTTAGACGGAGTGGGGAGATCTCTAAGACACCCTAGCGCATATTACATGTAGGCTCTCCAATGGAATGGATTGAGTTGGTGTATTTGGACCTACCAATGTATTGGGTTGATTTTTTGACTCCTTGATAGAATAAGTTGAGTTGTTACATGTAGGTTCCCTAATGGACAGGGTTGTGTTGGTGCATATTGACTCCCTGATGGACTAGGTTGATTTGTTGACACGTCTCGATGGGCTAATACTATGTTGGAAGAACTTACTTGTGAGATAGAGATGTTAGAGACAATTTTTATTTACAAATGATATCCATACGCGGTGTTCTAGTATGATGATTCTTCCCTAGCTAAGAGGGATCCTCATAGTAGTTGTGTGAGGCATCCTCACCAAGTCAGCCTTAGAAAATATAATAATAAACAATGATTATTATGTATAAAGACAAGTCAGACCAAATTAAGTGTGCAAGTTGGCACCGGTTAAAGTGAACAAGAAAACATAAAGTAAACTATAAATAATAAGGTGCGTCACTCATTTTCACCCAACCAAGTTCACTTCACTCAAGCAATAAGTTTGCTACCAGTTAGAAGAAGTATTTTATGGGGTTTCGACCTATCTTTGGAGGAGTTTCTCCTTTGTTCTTGGGGTTTATCGATCGTCTACTATATGTGATTACTAGTATTTGGATGTATGTTTTACTTTGAACTAATATCTCTATCACATGGTTGTTATGTTTTATCCCTTGTGGTTTACCAGGTCAAAATATTGTGTGTATTATTTATATGCTTGGACATTGTTCTTTTAGTGATCCTACTATATATTATACTACATATAATATTTGAATTATACTGCTACCTTTAAAAACTATCAGGTAAACCTTTAGGGGGGGTCTTTCCAACCCCCCCCCCCAAAAAAAGTCATGTTGGACTTTTGTTGGGGGTCTTTCCAAACTCCCCGCCCACCCCCAAAAAAAGTCTTGTTGGAATTTGGGGGGGGGGGAGGGGAGGGGTTCTTTCCAACCCCCCCCCCAAAAAAAAAATTCCAAGTCATGTTGGACTTTTGGGGGGGGGTATTTCCAATCCCCCCCCCCCTAAAAAAGTCGAAGACATGTTGGAATTTGCTGGTGGGGGTCTTTCCAACACACCCCCCCGTAAAAGTCCAAAATCCCAACGAGACTTTCGGGGGTGGGGGGGTTAAAAACCACCCCCAAAAGTCAAATTCTCAAGACTTTTGAGGGGGATTT
>LPNX010105222.1:2176-15580 GCA_001517045.1 Pseudotsuga menziesii | reverse complement strand
TCCCAAAGTCCTAAGAATTAGACTTTTGGGGGGTTTTTTAAAAACCGCCCCCAAAAGTATTAAGAATTTGACTTTTAGGGGAGAGGGGTTTAAAAACCGCCCCCAAAAGTCTTGAGAATTGGAATTTGGGGGGGGGGATTTAAAAACCGCTCCCAAAAGTCCAATTTTTGGGACTTTTCAAGGGGGGGTTTAAGAACCGCCCCCAAAGACCTAAAAAATAAAATTTGCGGGGTGGGGGGTTTTTAGAAAAATTGTCCCAAGCTAAAACCACCCCCAAAAGGGTATTTTGTTATAGTGCTAGGTTGTAACTTAGGTTTTAGTTTTTATGTTTTATCTAGCAGCTAGGGTTTGAATCTAAATTACAAATTCTAACATGACTTTCTGAACTAAATACATATAAATCTGATAGCTATTTAACCCTAGAATTCTAGCTAGCAATTAATATATGAGATTTACTTTACACAATGAAACAACCTGAAAATAAACAACTGGGAAGTATGGTTTGCAGCTCTTCAATTTAGAGCATAAATACTATAAGTGAAAATCTGTAAATACGATTAATAAAACTTGAGAAGGTAAAAAACCTTATACCTGCAACTTTTCAGCTTATTAATGGCTAAGAACCCTGCACACTTTAAACACGCAGAATTAATAAAAACTTAGATATATTTAATCTTATATTTGTTAACCAGATAACTTGGGAACTACCACATTCCTCCCAACCATGACCCGGAACCATTCCTAATTTTACTCTAGATCCCCCAGAGCTGGTTCCAACATGCAAGTAGTCTAGAGCTCCTAAAGGTGAGGCTTCTCTTATCCGGATTATCAAGTTTTGTATAAGATTGCTTGGATTTTGGAAATGCTCTCCAAACTTACTTAGGAAAAATAATAATAAACTCCCTAAGCCTTCCCTTGGATTGGGTCTTTATAGAAAATATTTTAGAAAAGGGCAGTTAAACTTCAGTTAGATCAAGAATCCATTATCTTCTTGAAAATAAACTTTAATTGATTTTATGTGGATTTAATGATTTCAACTTAGAAAATTTTTACTAGTTCCTAATTTGAATTTAGGATTGAATATTTATTTAATCTTTCTAGTAAACAATAAATAGATAGACTCTTTATTTATTATTTTTAGTTATCTTTATTTTCTTAGATATATATTATATATAATTATTCTTTTATTCATAATATATATAAACTATATATATTATTGTTGATATTTATTTATGCATCATATAATATGATCTCATTTACATGACGCTTTCATTAGCTTATAACATGTATTTTATCAAGGCCTTTAGGTAGGGTTGGTCAACTAAGTTAGGAAGCTTTAAACCTCCTTGCATGTTGGATTACCTTGTGTGTCGTGGTAGTTCTTCAGTACTTGATGAGAAGTAGAATTTTGAAATTTCATTTAATCATCTTAAAAATAAGTGAGATAAAGATCGGTGCTATTCAGAGTCATTCTCACTCAATACTTCTAAATTTTCAGTAACTCCTAGTGCTATTCAGAGCCCAAGCTCAACGCTAAAAACTAGGAGTTACACTTAGTGCAATTCCACATCCTCTCACTCAACACTAATGTTAGGATGTACTTGTATAATACACCTAGGGATACAATGGTCAAGGATCCGATGCTCCAGAGGTTATGCTCAACATCAATTTGGAATGATCCAAGTCTTATGCCCAACACTTCCAATTCTTATAATTCATTTTCTCCAGAGCTTATGCTCAACACAAAATCTGATAACTCATGTGCTCCAGGGCTTGCGCTTAACACAAAATCTAATCTCTCATGTGATCTAGAGCTTGCACTCAATACAAAATCTCATCACTTATGTGCTTCAGGGTCCATGCCCAACACATTATAGAACTCAATCATGCATTCAGTATTCTACGTGCATTTTATCACAATGATCATCTTAGTATTTGCATTTAAGGTAAATCATATAATACGTCCAGTACACCGTATTATGACAATAATCGTGTCCATCAGGGTCCATTCCCAACATATACAATCACATACATGATAAATAAAACATATGCATTGGATTACACCCAATATATATAGCAAATCAACATAATTCCTGTGATGTGGGGCCTTACGCCCAATATACAAACATAAACATCAAAGTAACTCGTGTGCAATGGGACTCATGCCCATTATAGTTAAGGTCAAAATTCGGGATATTACATGCATCCACGCATAGAACAACACCGTCCTAGTGTTCTGGGGACTTAAGAAGTTGTATCTTTCAAGTGGTTATTGTATGGAAAGCTTTATTTCTGCATGGATCCTCTAGACCAATGAGATCTAATTCTGTTAGTTCTATATCTCTCATTTCTTCGTCCATTAAAACATCAAGATCCTGAATAGAAGTGGGAGCCCCAAAAACCATATCCCCCTCAACTGAAGTGATGGGATGCTTTGATGATTCTACTAGAGGACCTCGACTGTCTCTGGTGAATATTTTCCTTGTCTTACCTCTTGATGCATTTTTTTGGTCGTCAAATGGGTGTCTACTCCTTCGATAGCCTTGTCTTATGTTGATTAGCCAAAGAATCAAAGTTGTTATTTGTCGTGGGGTTGGAGGATTTAGTTATATTGGAATTTTTCCTTCCTTTTTGCCTTTTGTTTTTGACTTTTTTGAAGCCCTCTTCATCCAGATTTGGGACCTGTTTTTTTATCAGATATATGCTTATTTAATGGGAAATCTTGGAAGATATTCCCATGTTTGTGACATTTTCTACACTTGAAGGGAACATGCTCATAGTCCAACGACTGAATCTATTTGGTATATTCATGGGCTAGGGTGATGGTGTCCAGGTCAAGATATCTGGCTATGTGCATATAGATGCATATTCGATCATATGAGATATACTTGTTTTTTCTATTTTGGTCCTCTATCTTGACAAATTCACCCAAAGAGTTGCAAATATCAGTGAGGTTTTCTTTGTCCTAGTATTCTTGAGGGAGAGAGTACTATATGCATGCCTAGGCCGAGGCCCACGAGAAATTTTATGTATTGGGATTGAAGCACTCAATCCAGTTTCTATGGAACAAGCCAATCGATTTGAAGAAGTAATGTTCACCCTCAAGGATGTGATCTCTATCTTCAAGTAAGGAGAAAATAATCCTTTGGAGCCAAGCTGTAGGTCGAAGTGTGCTTTTGGCTTCCATTTGATTGTGATCCAGTTGAGGAGGGCCTTCTCAATTGGTCATATACCAATAAACTTCGCAATGAGGATGTAGGTCTTCATATACTCTATTATGGCATTGATTCTAGCCGGAGGAAGGTTGATTTGTGACCTTTCAGAGGATTCGGCAATGCATGTATGGGTTTTGACTGTTTCGGCTTCCTTGACCTCTTGTAGAGGAGAATCGACGCCTTTAGGGGTTGCAGTATTTGGGTTAACTTCATGTATTTGCTCAGCAGCTGAGAAGCTTTCGTCTTGATGCAGTTGGGAACTGGGTTGATCTGCCAGGGACCGAGAGGGACCTACCTTGTCTGGTGTCATGTGCGACGTTAAGTTAGGTGAGATAGAGGAGGGATGTAGTAGAAGCAATAGGTCAAAAGAAGGCATGTAAGGGTTCATGAGGTAGCCATCAATCTGCTCTCCAAAACCCTAGCGTACTAACCTATCGTTTTCATCATTAATATATATTAAATAATTTAATTATTATTGCATTAAAATTATTGTTATTTATGGTGTTTATCACTGATTTACCCATTTATACTCATTTAAAAATTAGGGTTAAAATTCAAAACATCTAACAAATAGACTACTCCATATATATATATTCAACCTAAGCATTATTTTTTTTCATAATGATATACATTAATTTTATTATAATGTAATATATTAAACTTTAAATTTTATTCATAATAATATGAATTATTTTGATAATCTATACCTAGAAAAAACTAAAAAACATTAATAAATGAAAAAAATAAAAACTTTAATGGAGTAACTCTTATTAATTTTAAGAGTGTTAAATAATTTATAGTCAAGAGCATTATAATTTGGGAAAGGGATCAAAGCTCTACTCTACTGGATTAACTTTATAAATAAAATAATTTTAATTTGAAAAAAAAAACTCTCTATTCTAAAGGCTAGTTAACATTTGTGTGTTTGGGTGAACTCCTCTCATAAGACATTCTAGTGGTGCTCACCGATAAGAAACCATTTAAAATCAATCAATAGCTATCCAAGCCCAACCCATTTTCCCTTAGAGGGACTTTGAGGTGTGGTAACTTGCATTATATATGAGATTATCCAAAGTGGTAAATATCTCCTCTGGCGGTAAGGACCCTTACTAGCATGATTGTTGTTTCGGGTCCCCCCGGGCCCTTACTTTTATACCACTGCCCCATACTTTTTGGAAGGAATAACCTGAAATGCATTAAATATGATATTTGCATATAAACTGCAAGTTTTTTCACACATATATGGAAAATATACCTCGGATCTTGCTCAACACGAGGTTTTTCTTTATTAAAAACGGGGAGACTGGAGTGACTTTATTATTTTAGTAAAAGATATTTTTTAGGTTTATTCGCGCAGGCTACTCTCTTTTCATGCTAATTTTATACAGCCAGCTTTATTTTAGCTTTTGTGTTTTTACAATTTATACAGCCAGCTTTATTTTAGCTTTTGCCTTTTTACATTTTATACAGCCAGCTTTAGCTTTTGTCTTTTTACATTTTAGCATAAATCTCTGAGAAGCTATATCTTCTTGCCAAAATTTCTTCCACGGGTATTGATTTTGTGAAAACATCTTCAGCCCAAAATTTCTTCCAAGGGTTACTTATTGATTTTGTGAAAACATCTTCCGCCTGGTACTTATTGATTTTGTGGAAATCTCTTCAGTTGATTTTGTGGAAATCTCTTTCGCCTGTTACTTTTATTTTTTTAAACAAAGAAAAATGGAAGCCCAAAAGGGAGAGGTGGTCATGGACATGGACATGGAGTTGAAGGCTAATGAGATGGATTTGAAGGCTGATGCAGATGAATATAGTGATGCCATCCTGGAGGAATTAGAAGAGATCAAGATAAAAATGAAGGAACTGGAAGAAGAAGCGGCTAATTTGTTAGCAAATCTGCAGACCAACTCTGCAAAAAAAATCCAAAAACCTACTGCTTCGCTTGTTACAGTTGACGCAATTAACAAACAAGAAGTGGACTCACGTTCTGTGTTTGTGGGCAACGTTGATTACTCATGTACTGCCGATGCAGTCCAACGCCATTTTCAATCATGTGGAACAGTGAATCGAGTTACTATTTTGGTAAATAAATTTGGTGAGCCAAAAGGATATGCTTATGTCGAGTTTTCTGAGGGTGAGGCTGCTGCGGTTCAAAATGCTCTTCTTCTCGATCAATCCGAACTTTGTAATCGCCTGCTGAAAGTTACCACCAAACGAACAAACATCCCTCGAATCAAGCTGCTGCAAGATCGTCGTTATCGTGGTGGGCAACGGTTAAATCCGTATCTTGCATATCAAACACGAGGACGACCCTCTCCTTATAATGGCTTGGGGAAAGGGAAGATCACAGGAAGATTCAGGCAGCCCATGGGATATAGGGCGTATTATTGAAATCACTCAAAGTAATTTTCTCGGCTTTATTTTGTAAGCGTTGTTACTTGATATGTATCGGTTTGCATAGTTGTTGGAGATTCTCAAGCACTTCAAATTTTTATCCATCAATCTTTTATGCTCTGCCAATAAATATATATATTTTTTACATTTACAGTGTTAGATTGGGCTATCCTTAACAAACATGTACGTTTGGTTCGGTATGTTCAGTTTATTCAACTGACCAACAAGAAAGTCAACCATTAGCTTCGCTGTTGGCCAGTTGGATGGACCGAACGTACTTGCCAGATATTTGTTTCATGTTTCCAAAGAAGTTCCAACCAAAGCGATGTAAGAGGATATATATTATTTTGAGTCACTGAAAAATTCCCAAACAAACAACAAATAATGGAGCACTATGTTTACTGAAATGGTAGTCATGTCGAGTTTAGACTGACATAAATAAATAAAAACTCATAAAATAATTATATGTACACATAAATGGAAGCATTTCGCTCATCTTTTTTAATCTTATAAATGGTTTTACACTTCCATTTAATCTTATTAATGGTTTTACACTTCAGTTTATTCTTCTTTAGGTTTGAGAAATCCATGCGGCTATACTTATTATAAAATGTTTGTTATAAATGGCTGAAGAAATCCATGCGGCTATAAATGTTTGTTTATTTTTCTTTATAAAATGTTTTGTTAAAATGGCTGTTGACAACAATTTAATTTTATTAATGGTTTTACATTTGAGTTTATTTTTCTTTAAATTTGATAAATCCATATTGCTAGTCTTATTATAAAATGTTATCTTTATAATGTAATAAATATTAACAACTTGAATTGTGATATTTATTTTTAAATTATGTGTCAAAACAATTTTAATATTTATTAATTAAAATTATATATGAATATAATTTTTTTATAATAATATTATAATAAAAATATTTTTAAACGTTTATCACGACATTATAAAATTTAAACTATTACCTTGTTATTTATAATAAGTTTACAAAATTTTATGTAGTAAGAATCTATTTTCCAATGTTTAAAATAAAATGCACAAATTTATGTATAATTTTAAATATAATTTTTTTTATTTAAATATATCAAAATTAGATTAAAAACTATAAAAGAAATTTTAAAATAATATTATATAAATATATATAATTTTAAATATTAAAAATTTATATTTAAATATATTATTAAAACTTCATAAATTAAATTTAAAAACAAAAGAATATCATATAAATATATTTGTAAATATAAAAATTAAAATGGTATAGAAATTTTAAAAAAAAATGTTAATAAATGTTTTAATAACTAACCTTATGTATCTAAAAAAACATTAGATTTTCCATGATTTTGAATAAATTTTTATTATATTTTATAAATATTTCACAATTTCATAATTTTAATCATTATTAAACAAAATTGCATTATGTATTTACATGACCTTGTCTTTATTTTCTTTATATATTTGAGCTAAACAACCCTTGCAACTTTTACAATGTTCGAGCAATGCATGTACTCATACCCACTATTCTAATACATTTGTATCCAAATAGTCTTTCAATGATCACCATTCTCAACCAAATCAAGCTTGAAAAAGCTTTTCCCCTCATTTGACATTAGTGATTATCATTCCCAACCATATAATATAACTAATTATGTTTATATTTGAATTATCACAATTTAAAAGCATCATGTTCCTTTATTTAATATTATTATTGGAATGAAATTATTGTTTTGGTTTATTATTTTTTTCAATATAAACTTTTATCTTATTACTATTTTTTTATAGGTTTTGTCCTAATGTTTTTCATCGTCTATATTATTTGTATTATTTTTTATATTTTATAAATATTGTGGATTGTTTATCTAGAAACTAATATCTCTTAGATTTACTTATCTTCATTGATATGCTAACATAAAATTATTTTATTAGTTTTAGAACTTTGTATTTACTTATCTTCATTGATATGCTAACATAAAATTATTTTACTAATTTTTTGAAAGAGATATATTTTTTTATCTAGTTGTATACCTGCCTCACCATGTTTTAGTGTATCCACAATCTTATTGAAGTTGACAATTTTGCATTTGAAACTTTGTCTTTAAAATGAACTTCACTATAAGAAAACCACACTATGAAAAAAAAAATTTCCTCCCAAGGTATCTCATAATCCTTAATGTATTCTTCGAAGTGTACAATTTCAACAATGAAATAAGGTGTAAAGGTTCTATCTTAAAAATAACTTTTTCCTCGTAAGGAATCCCATAATCCTTAAGGTATTCTTCGAAGTCTACAACTTCAACTATGAAATAAGGTGTAAAGGTTCTCTCTTAAAACGAAAAATTTTCCTCGTAAGGCATCTCATAATCCTTAAGGTATTCTTCAAAGTCTACAACTTCAACAATGAAATAAGGTGTAAAGGTTCTCTCTAAAAATGAATTTTTTCCTCAAAAAGAATCTCATAATATTTAATGTATTCTTTGAAGTCGACAACTTCAACAATGAAATAAGGTGTAATGGTTCTTTCTTAGAAAGAATTTTTTTCCCCAGAGAGTATCTCATGTATCTCATAATCCTTAACGTCAAAGTCTACAACTTCAACAATGAAATAAGGTGTAAAGTTCTCTTTGATTCTCATGTATCTCATAATCCTTTATGTGGAAGTCTACAACTTCAACAATGAAATAAGGTGTAAAGTTCTCTTTGATTCAATTACCAAGTATGTATTTATCATCACTATTATTATTTGCATGTGTATTCAAGTACGAGGAATCCAATTCCATAATGATTTGGTTGCTATAAAAACCTATCACATTCTAAAAAAATGGATTATTTTTATCTAGCTTCATTTAATTAAGTTACATTTTCATATTTTAAAATATTATGAAATCAAAAATTCCAAATTTAATATATTTTAAGTATTAATCTTGAAAATAATCTAGATTAATCCAGATTAAGTATGAGATGAGAAAAATCCTCAAATATCCAAAACAAGGAGAGAGTCGAGGATAGAGGATCCAAGCATGGAGAGAGTCGAGGTGACTACCTATTGCAATGAGCGGACATTACAAATTGCACTTCAACACACTAAACCTTCACCTACATAAATAATCCTGAATAATTCCATCATTACTACGAGTGATCTCTCTATATGTCATACAAGACTCTCTTTTTTTAATAGAAACAGTAAAAATATGTATATTAAAAAGGGGTTTGCACATCCGTCCAATACATAGAAAGTAAAAGATTGGAAAAATAAAGCTGATAAAGAGGTCAACATAAGCTACTATTCGAGTCGGTATCTCACTAAACTAGGCAAGAGAGTTCCTGCTATTCATTCTTACTAAAGGAGAGTATATACGAACAAACTGTTGGTTCAAAATTATACAAAAAACGTAGAAAGAGTAGTAATGTTTATTTTGGTTTTCCTGGAAACCCCACAGGATGGGTGACTGAAATGTCTTCCATTGGCTAAGTTGCTTCATCGGGGTAGTCTTAACAATGGTTGAATTAATATCCATTATGCCCATCATCTCTTAATGGACTTTGAAAATTACTATTCACCAAAATTTTATTGTGAATAAAGAAATATCATTCATAATAATAATAACAATAATAATAATAACGCATTCATGTGGACTTTAGTGTGTCGATGGGTTTATAGACATCTTCACTCACGTCCATGTCGACCACTCGACATCAAGTCCACTTCCCATATACTCGCCCATCATTTTGCTTTATAACTTATCCTTGCAATGAAATCATTTAAAGAGACTATATGTGAGAGACTATATGGGATAATTTAAGTCATCTTCACAAGGAAATTTTCCAGAATTTCAGTTTATTTTCTAAGTCATCAACTTCAAAATCCGATTCCAAGGATCTGGAGGTGCATAAGAGAAAATTAATACGTAGGTTTTGTTGATAACATGGTCAATTACAAAAAACTCTCTCATATTTCACACAAATATCAACATTTGAGATATGAAGGTGGGGATTTGAAGCCTATTTTTCAGCAGTCCGCTTCCTAAAATGAAGCAAATCAATTGTAATTGTTTCTATTTTTAGAGTTTAGTGAGATTTCGAATTCAAGACTAGATAGAGGTTGTTTTAATATAAATTCATATGTATTTGAGATACAATAAGCAAGGTTCAAGAGGATTTTTTCTGTGGAAGGATATGCAGTATAATAAAACAAATGCAATGAATGATTTTTATTGATTATCAAAACTAATGAAAACAACCAGAAATGTGAAACTGGAACATAGTGAAAACAATAGAAATTATACCACCTCAAGAGGATGAGAATACAATTTTCGACGAAAAAAGAACAGGGGAAATGTGAAGGACCCGCTGGCAAGAGAAATAAATCTCCAGGTTGAGAATGTCAACAAGAGGTACACCACTACTGGCCTTCGCTAAACCAAGAACCCAGAACTATAGAGGGATGCGACAGCACCCCATCCCTAATCACCATAGAAGATAGAGCACAAGATTTTTGAACAAGAAAAACACAAAGAAGCATGAAGAGCCGGACCAAACTTAGTACTATACAATACTAATGGAACACGCAGAGAACCATGAATCCGAGATTCAAATTTGAACATGCATTGTCAGCTATCCATTTTATAGGTTCAGCTTCCAAAATATCATTTGCAGTACTAAAAGTTGTATCTGAAAGGGGTTTCATCCATTTCTTTCCAAGCATTATCTAATGTACCTTTTTCCATAAGATGATTTGGACACCTCTATAGTAGAAGCACCTGCATATCCCGTTCTTAGCTCTCTTGGACCTCTTGACCCTCTGTTCCACATGCAATGGTTGGAAGGTCGGATTAAAACCCCCATTCATGTGCCATAACTCGTTTTCAAACTTTCAAAAAAATTGTGGCGCTAAAACCTTTTGTTCTTTTATTTTGATGGTTTGTTGTGGCGCTAAAACCCTTATCTTAGAAAGTTATGGCTTCTAAAATGCATTTTTTTTATCTTGATGGTTTCTTTTATGTGTGTGTGTGTGTGTCTTTTTGTTGGTTTAGTTTATAAATATATAATCATATATATTTAAGGTACTATGGTCAACTAAAGAAGCATGAGAATGTAAATGTAATTTCAAATTTAGTGGTGGAAAGGAAAAACCTTTTGTTTTTTTTGGTGGTGTTATCTGATGTAATTTAGGTGTTAGTGATATAATCTAGGTGTTAGTGAGTAGATAGAATTACAATTTTATTAAATTTATATAAATTATTTTCAATGTATTTTTTATGTTATTATGAACAACATAGTAGAGTTTAGTTTTGCAACAATATTGATGCTTTTTGCATTGGAGCAATGTGTTAGGTACCTTCAAATTTTTGGAGACTAAAACTAGGTTGTATTCAATCTAGAAAGATCTATCACTTCTTGAAATTAGAACCTCTTGGGGGGTATTTAGAGAATTATGGAGTCAAAATATGAATTACAATCTATCTATTTTTTTCATCTCAAGAGAGAACACAATCAAGAAGAAGACATATCATCCAATAGGGCATCAAAGTAGCAGTCAACCTCCCTATTGGGTATTGGATAAGGGAAGGTGAAGAACTATCTAAGGTTTCTTCTTTACAATATGGACCCTCTCTCACTCTATTCATCAATGGGGCCTGCAACTATCCCATCATGTAATTTTGTCCTTATTAGCTCCTAACATAAAGGGCTAGTGCATCTCAGTTGGCCCATGTTGTGCATCGAAGTCATCATCAACAATATTTTCATTTATGGCTTATGGGCTATACGCCAACTCCTAGGTCGTGGCGCATTGTCTAAATAGGGAAAAAAATATACAAGAAGAGTGAATCTGGGATCTATGATCCAAAAATAGTGACTATGTCATGGTACACACTGGAAGTGTCTCTCCTAATATCTGAAGCCTATTAGGAGAGAAAACTTGAAATAGTAATATGTCTGAAAGAACTATAAGAACTAGAAGGGGAGCTATAATGGGTAATGTGTTGACGTCGGGATTGGGGAGCCTATTGTTTTGATTTGGATGCATACAATTGGGTGTGTGCAAGAAGTTGAGGGACCCTTTAGATGCAATGGTGGAGTGAAGTCATTCACTCTTAATCCAAAAAAAATAAATCAACCCAAGCAACACCGAACTTACCAAGCCTAGTCCCAAGGCTGGCAATGGTCATGCCAACCAGGCTAGTAAACAAAATCGCGCCTCCATTTTAGTCAAGCTAATCACGCGCACGCGATTTCCTTTGCTAAAATGGAGGCGCGATTGTTAAAACCTGTTTTTTATTTTAAACCGGCCGAGGCCGTCCTTTTCTCATTTTCGGCGCGGCTATTGGACGAATGAAGACGAAACCTCGACTATGCATACGCAATTTTGGGTGTGCTTGAGCCCTCCATCTCCACCTTTGGATTAACCTTCCCTTTGTGAGGTATTTTCTTCAATTTTTTTCATTTTCTACATCAATTTATTTGCCTTTTCTACAATAATTAGGAGGTAAAACAATTGCACTAAAAGAATGCTACGTCAATCCTCTCTATGTTGAATCATTTGTAGCTACTTCATTTCTAAAAGAATCTTTAAAAAACTTAAAATAGCTATCATATTTTGTTATTCAAAGTAATTTAATATGCTCTATGGCAAAACTTCTGATTTATTGTAAAATTCCATCTCTAAATATCTGAAGGAACATAGTCATTTTCATAATAGAAAATGTATTATTAATCACCAGAAGCATTAAGTCAATTTGTATATGCAGCACCCACGTCAATATTGTTAATGCCCGCTGATAGTATATAGTCATGGGTCTTCATGTGGAGAAGAAGTTCAAGATTTTGTTGTTGTAGATGAAATGATTCATGGGAAGAGTGTAACCAGTAGTTTCCAGGCTGCCATAAATTGAAATATCAATGTGGTAAAATCTTCACTCTTATATTGTGCTTACATACTTCCATTGGGCGCATTGGGAAGAATAAAGCTACTACAGGATTTGTTATACCAGAGTCTACTTCTTCATCCATTGATTGTCAATCCCAGCACATTCCAAAGCTGCTATAGTACTTTCATAACTCTGTATTGTGAGTCAAATAACTCTCATTTCCAGATCTAAATATTTAAGTAAAAGATGAATTTTTCCCAATAGTCATCTACAGCACATTTTAGATCTCAACCATTATAAGATTTTCTCACTGCTATCACATTGTATGGCCACATTACTTGGGTATCTCAATGTTCATTTCCAGATCTGTCAATGGGATGCTACAGGCATGTAAAAAGCACCTTCTTACTATGTTTTTGGGTGTCTGTTTATTAGCCATTTAAATCATTGTTAATGTTATTTCCTTGCTATAATTTATGAGCATGTTATGTGAAGAATTGCCATTAAAATCTATGTTCAAGCAGTGATACATTATTCAAACAAAAATTCGAATCAAAATAGCAGTGAGGCATTATCCGTGTTGAGTTAAAACGCTCCTACAACCTTTCCATGTAAATATTGGGGTTGAAAATTCCCACCAATCCTATCATAGCTCCTACATATTTGTTTGAAGAAGGATAAATCGCTAGAACTAGACTTCAACTGTGGGAACAAATTGTATTAGTTTGGTTTAGTTTTATATACTGGCCGTACCATAGCCGTACCCAAAATCGAGTTACACCGTACCATTTTCACCAAACGTACCCAAAAAAAAAATTATGAAGTACCCGGTACGGCAACATTGTTTATGGTACGTGAGGGTAAGTCTGGGTACGTACCATTGTCGTACTTGAGTACCTGGTACGTGTACCCAACCCCTGGGTACGAG
>LPNX010105163.1:6708-35198 GCA_001517045.1 Pseudotsuga menziesii | reverse complement strand
CCCCCCCGAGTCCGATAGACATAACATAAAAATGATTTTTAGATAAGTGAAGAACAGCTCCTCCACCACACAAATTGTTCTGTGCTGCCCCATCAAAGAAGGCCCACGGAGACGATCTGTCAATATCCACTTCTAACAGTCTTCGTTCTCTGGCAGCCCTTATGTGGACAAGATAAGAATTGTAAAACCCCATAGCCATCGCCCCGGTTATGGCCGGAGTACTTGGTAAATCCTTGAAGATTGCCTTATTACGTGCAATCCGAATTCCCCAGATGACCAGCATAGGCATCATTTTAAGTTGTTTTTGAGGTGTTCTTCTCCACCAGGAATCCCAAGCACTCCCAATGGAATCCCCTTCCCACTGACAATTGAACCCGACCACCGTAGAGACTTCCTTCCAAACTTCATTAGAGAAACAGCAAGATAAGAACAAGTGGTAAGAGGTTTCCATTTCCCTTTTACACAAGACACACCAACCCGGCCCTTGAAAGGAACGCTTCTGTAGCACATCCCAAGTAGGTACTTTGTTGTTTAGAACGCACCACACAAACAGTTTGTTTTTTGCAGGACATTTAAGCTTCCACAAAGGCTTCCACCACCAGACTTCATCCCTGATTTCCAACCCTACACTTAAAGATAAATACCCAGCCTTTGGAGAACAAACTCCCCCCGGATCTGCATCCCATACCAAGGTATCATCTTAATCTGAGAGTACAATATGTTCCTGAACCAGCTCCCTAATGTAGACCTCCATCAATCCAGTTCCCCTTTCTCCCAACCCTAAAGAGTTGGCCCTTCTCCAAAGTTGAGTCCAAGGTTCATCAGGCCTTGGAATAGCTAGCTGGTTAAGAGTAGTAATCCCAGCACGTCCAAGCTCCTCTATAACATCGGGAGGGATTAAGTGCTATTGTAAGCTGCCCATCCAGGGATCCCTACCTATCAGAAAATTTTCCCCAGTCCCAACATCCCACGCTAAACTATTTTTGATCAAGGAGAAAGAATTGACAATCGCTTTCCAAATCACTGATCCACCAGAATGTGATTTCCTAGGGTTTCTGATCCAATATAATAAACTCTCATGTGGAATGTATTTCTGCTTTATCATCCGAGTCCACAGGCTGCTAGTTTTCACCATTCTCCAGCCTCCCTTAGCAGCCAAGGCTTTAGAGAATAAAAAGATGTCTTTTAGACCCCAACCTCCGAGACCTTTAGGTTTTGCAATCCTTTTCCAATTAACCCAAGGTATAGTATGTTCTTCCTTTTTTCCACTCCATAGGAATCTGAAGGATATCTTCCTTATCCTTTCAAGAATTCCTTTCGGAATCCAGGAAAGGGACATCCAATATACCGGGATCGCCTCCAAGACAGCTTTCACCAGCACTAGCCTTCCGGCTCGAGAAATCCATTTGTGACTCCAAACCATTAACCGTTTCTCAACCTTCCCAACCAGCTAGAACCAATCCTGTTTCCTATAGAAGTTTGATTTCAGAGGGAAACCAAGGTATTTGAGTCCTGCCTCCAGTCCAGCTGAATTTATGGGAAAGTTCCTTGTTAATTCAGCCACCTCTTCCGGTCTTAGCAGGTGAGTAGTCAAGGAAGATTTACCAAAATCTATTTCCATACCTGTAGCTTTGGAGAAAAGTTCCAAAATATCCATCAGAACGCAAGCTTCTCCTCTCTCACCAGAGCAGAAGATCAGTACATCATCCACAAAGAGTAGATGAGTAATACTGCAGTTTGGTGCTAATTTTATCCCTGAGAAACGGCCCTCATCTCTTGCTGCCCTAATAGCCCTGCTGGGACCCTCAGCCACCAGAAGAAAAAGGAGCGGAGACAATGGGAACCCTTGTC
Organism: Pseudotsuga menziesii; assembly: GCA_001517045.1. Classification (NCBI taxonomy): domain Eukaryota; kingdom Viridiplantae; phylum Streptophyta; class Pinopsida; order Pinales; family Pinaceae; genus Pseudotsuga; species Pseudotsuga menziesii. Next base: position 33,347 of record LPNX010105163.1, on the reverse strand, counting down.
TTAAACCTCTTTCAGCATGAAAGAATGGAGAGGCCGCTCCATTGATCACCACAGAGAAAGAAACAGTAGTTATACAAGACATAATCCAGCGAATGAAACTGATGCCAAAACCTAGGTGTGTTAAAAGAAAGCTTATATAAAGCCAGCTAACTCTGTCATAGGCCTTAGAAAGGTCAATTTTTAGGATAGCCCCCTTCAAAATTCTGGTCTTTAAGCTATGAAGGCCTTCCTGTGCTACCCCAATTGCCTCATGGATCTGGCAACCTTCCAGGAAGCAAAACTATTCAGCAAAGACTTGTGCTAAAAGTATAGCTTTTAATCTCTGAGCAATTACCTTTGAAATAATATTATAGATACAGTTGCAAAGAGATATAGGCCTGAAGTCGTTCAGGGAGGTTGCATTATCAGACTTTGGTATGAGAGCAATGAAAGTAGTGTTGAAGCTAGCCGGGATCCACCCAGCTGAACTTGAGTCTTCTACAACCTGCAAGAGGTCCCTCCCCAGAATCTCAAAAAGATCCAAAAAAAACTCGATCATCCATCCATCAGGTCCAGTGCTTTTATCTTTCTGGAAACTACCCAAAACCTCCTTGAGCCCTTCTTCCGAAACTTCCTTCATAAGATCCCTGTTGCCTCCCTCGTCCACAAAATGAGGAAACATCAAAGCCGTTCTAATTACCTCTTCTATGGAAGCCTGCAGAGGAGTTTTAAACAAATGCTGAAAGTGTCTGACCCCATAACTGGCCTTATCTTCAAAGGATACATGGGTACCCTCCTCATCCTGCAGACTCCAAATAGTGTTTGCCACCTTCCTTCCTCTCACATAAGCATGAAAAAACTTAGTGTTTTCATCCCCGCACTCCAACCAGATGGCCCTACTTTTAAGTCTCCATGCTTCCTCTTTTTCTAACAGCAGAGTGTTACGTCTTCCCTCCAACCTAGTCAGTGCCTCCTTAGACTCTTGTGTTAGGAAACCACCTCCTTCTCCCTCATAAATCAACAGCAGTTCTACTTCAACATTCTTCAATTCCACTTCATCTCTGTTTCTCTTTGCTACTGTCCACTCCTTGATATGCACTTTGAGTCTTTTGATATTGTCTGCAAACTGTATAGCAGTCGATCTATCATTTTCTCCCCTGATAGGGTTCCAATGAGATAGGAATAGATTTTTGAAAGACTCATCCTGAAGCCATGACTTGTTAAATTTTAAAGGGCTCGGAGGGTTGTAGGGCCCCTTTTTGATTTCAAATAAAATAGGAAAATGGTCAGACAGACCCCCACTGCCCACCCATTGTCTAACTAAGAAAAATCTGTCCACCAGCTGCCCTGCTACCAAAAAATGATCAATTCGTTTCGCCACCCTCGCATCCCCACTCCGATTGTTTCTCCAGGTCGATTTTATCTTAGCAGGCTCAATATCCAGCAGCCCCTTCTCCATCAATTTCTGAACAAAGAAACCTGCCAAAGAATCCACCTGGGCATGAGGCCCCCAGATCTCATTGTGCCCCATCGAAAAATTTAAATCTCCACCCAGCACTACCGAATCTCCATTCACTAGAGTATTTTGGAGAAGAGAGTTCCAGAAAGGGGCTCTATTAAGATAAGGTCCATAGACATTGACCACAGAAAGGGGAATCCCCAAATATTCAGAAAAGACTTCAATACCCAGCACAGCCTCTGCACCCTAGGAATTAGTCAGCTTAACACAGCAATTTTTCCAACCTACCGCCAATCCCCCAGAACGTCCTCTAGCATCCACAGTCACAAAAGACCACCCAGGTAACCAACTTTCCAGCCTCTCCCGAATCACCTCCCCTTCTCCCAAAGTCTCTTGTAACAAAATCACATCCGGGTGTTCAAGAGTAAGCACCCTGATGAAGGCTGATTTCTTACCAGGCCCAACCAGCCCTCTGCAATTAAAAGACATAATCTTCATAATTGACCTTTCTTCTTGGCCTGCTCCGCTCTAAGGGCCTTTTCAATTGAAATTTGTTTCCCTCCCAAGAGGTCCTCCTTGGCTCTAGATTGAGCTTTGAATAGATTTGTCTTTCTACCCCGACCTCTTCTCACCGGCGCTATATTTTTACCTAGCCTAAGCGAAGGCTTCTGACTGGATCTTAAGAAATATCCCGAATCCACAGGGTCTGAAGGGGAGGGGCAAGTCACCTCAACATGAAAATCAGGGTCTGGTTCCAGTTCAAGAGGGGAAAGTTCAGTTGCAACAGGAAGGGAACCAGGGTCGATGACCATAGGAACAAGAGCATCAGGAGTACCCATCCCCAGAGCTGCAGCTACATTGACATGGTGAACAGGGATAGACAAGGGAATTCCAGTTTGTCCCGAGAGGGAGAGCTTTCTCAGAACTTCAATCCAATCGTACCTAAGAAAAGAGACATTATTCAAAAACAGATTAACATTTGACAGAAGGGGAAGAGTAGCAGTACCAGGATCCGAGAGATCCCCTGAATTTGAACCATGAAGCGGTGCAGGGACTTGAGCTGACAAGTCTCTAATATCTTTGAGCATTGAATTATCAGGAAAAATCAATTCATCTGAGGACAGGTCGCTTCCAATGTCATCTGCAGAGGTCTGGGCCGAACCCGAGGAGGCTTCAATCTTCTCCGAAGGGCCTTTGTGCGCAGCCCCCAAACCATTTCTTCTACTACCTTTCGGAGTCCTCCCTGGCAAAGTGCAAGCTGAAACCGGATGACCATAAACATGACAGCGTCTGCAGCGGAATGGAACATTTTCGTAATCCAGAATTTGGGGGATGATCAGCGGGCCCCAATCCAAATTTATCAATTCTGCCAGACCCTCCCTTAAGTTAATATTTACCAAAATCCTAGCTACCTTCTTCACCTTGGTTTTAACGTAGGAAATATCTGCCTCCAGAAAAGTTCCAAGGATATCACCTATCCTTTTGAAATGGTACATATCCCAAAAGTGCAGTGGGAGCGCAGGCAATCTTACCCAGATTGGTAATACATCCACCCTTTATTTACTGGCATCAAACAGTGGACTCCAAGGCTTTAGGAGGATAGGGGAGTGATCAATGTGCCAACAATGAGACTGAATCCATCTTAAGTCCTCCTCTTTCTCCAAATTGACCGCGAACCAGCCTCTGTTCAGCACCTCAACCTCCGGCGAATATCCTAGCTGTGTTCCCCATGACGCCGTGGCCCATTCCTAGACAGTATTTTGCATGAAATTTCTGCCCACGGCTCTTCCAAACAAGGTGCACTTTGCCATCTTCAACACACTGTCCCAAGCAAGATCTTCACCCACTGCATAATTCCGGACCAATTTCTTTTTTATCCAATTCTTTCGTCGCCGCTTTGCTGTACCATTATGCCCTTGCCTCCCATCACATTCACCCGGATCCCCTAAACCATCACCTGAAATGTCCCTTTGAGGCGACTCAAACCCTCACTGTTCAGCTACAGCCAAAGGTGCCCTCCATTCATCCTCCGAAGAATCTCTGCTCGAAGCCTTTCCTTGTAAAACCTGTCCATCCTCCCCTTCTGTTGACACATCTACAACACTCTTCACCACCTCAAAACCTTCCTGAAAGTCTGGAACCAGCAAACCTTGCTTCCGGTGGGATAATAGACCCGAGTCCCTCCAGCTCGAGGACCCCAACAAAATTTTCGGCCACTGAGAAAATGACTTCACCAGTGGGTCTGCCGTTAGTTGCTCCGGCGAAAGAACAAGGAAGTCAGATAGGGACGTAACTGCTTCCACCCCCATAAACACCTCTGCTCCCACAAAATCCTGACCCAGTCTTGGGATATCCACCAGCTACTCCAAGAAACTTCCACCTGGCACCTCCTAGATGTCAGAGCTTTCCAGTCTGTCACTGGAATAATCCACCACGTCCAATTCCTCCATTAATCCAAGGAAGTAAACTGTTACAGTCAAGAAACCCTCAATCAGCCACAGTTCTTGAAACCCTAGCACTCCACCGTCATAGTTTGAGAGAACCCTAATCCAACACCAACGCAGTCATCCAAAGGCACAGTCTGTCGCAAGGTTCAAGAGCCAGGGCAGACCCCTAGCCATAGCTAGAGGTCATGTCCATCCGTACCAACAGCCTGGCCGCCTATGCCATCGTCCTCATTGCTGCCAAAACCCTATCAGTCGCCCTCTCCTCCTTCAACTCTGACACCAAAATTACTTAAGTTTTGTGTGCTCAAAGTGTTGATATATTCAATAGAAAAATCCATTACCATAACCTTATTTTACGAGCATTAAAACCAATAGTCTATTTATATTTTCAATAGTTCTTGATTATAAGTTTGGTTAGCTCAAAGTGGTGATATATTCAATAGAAAAATCCATTATCATAATCTTATTTTATGAGCATTAAAACCAATAGTCTATTTTTCTTTTCAATAGTTCTTGATTATAGATGATCAACTCATAGTATTTATGAGCCTATTCTTCCACCATGCTAGATATAAATTATAATGAACTACATTTCCTTATTTGAAAATATCATTTCCCTTTCTTTGTATTTATCATGTCTAAAGGGTTTCCATGACATTGAAATCATTAGTTCCTTTTGAAAAGTGTGTTCTATTGTTGGAATGAAACCAATTATTGGCTCTAAAAATAAACCATAGTTTAGCTAGTAAAACAATAATAACCTATCGACAATGGCATTTTCAATATTTAAACAGGGATAAGGTCTCACCCAAAAATGATAAGAATTACAAAAAATGTTTACTTATATAGCTCATGAAAATAGATAATAATCATAAACCATGCACACCGTTAAGATTAAATCGTAAACAAGATTCATCCACGTGCTATTCACAAAATTTTTACAACGGAAACCTTGTCGTAGTCATAAGATAGGTTCATGCAATCTCCTTATATTATGTGCACTAAAGAAGATATTCAAACCCTAACTCTAATCTATTTCATCATGCTCATACATGCCAACCATAAAATCATCTTATATTCCTATTTATGAGTTTCAAAAAGACAATAAAGTAGTTTTGAAAATTACAACTATTTATAATATGGACACATGACTTAATGATACATTTTGATGCATTGATTATCTTGGTATGTTGGTATTTTTGGTGCACTGAAAAAATAACTCATGCACATATTGGTATGTTGGTCTTTTTGGTGTGTTGTAAAAATAACTCATGCACATACTCAAAAATTTGAAAATAGGGTAATGAAAAACAACAACATTATGTTGCATGAATAGTGATGGTGATAAAATACAACAATTTTAGCTTCACAAATGTGTCATGGGTAATCTTATCCCCATGATTTATGTCATGAAGAATCTAAAACAATTCCACTAACTTGGCATTAGTTTCACACTCATATCTTCCTATATGAAAATGCACCACGCAGCCTTTTCATTCAATGAAACATGAGCATGAAGATGGAAAAACACCTTTCACTTTATCCCTCATACTATATGGAGGTCTATCTTCATATGGAAGCTTAAAAAATTAACCCAACAACAAAGTTCATCATCTACATCTAATTGAACCATAAATATTTTATGCTTACACAATAAGAACACGCTCATTGACATTAAATGCTTGTAACATTTACTTTGTTTTATTATTTACATCCCTTGAAAATGAGTTTTGATCATAGCATTTACATTTCTGTATTGTCTTAAATTTTATTTGCAACCATGTTCTCAAATAAAACAAGGAGTGATTCAAAATTCTACATGAATTATGTGTCAAAACTATACCAAACAAATACATCTAAAATCATCATGATACAAATAAAAACATTTTAATTATGATCATTTATCATTTTTCTATTAAAAAAGGGCCAAATTTACAAATACAGATTACCATTCAAATGTAACTTTTCAGATTCAACAAATGAATAATTACATATATGATTCAGTGCAGCTGTCATTCTAGATACCACAATGCAGCCCTTATTCTGGATAATAACCACAGTAAAGATGATCATAAGATGTTGTAGATGGTGCCAAAAAACATGGATAATACACTACATAAAGATGATCATCAGTAGTACATGGCACTGAAAATTTCCTAAACACTAAGACGGTAAAACAATGTCAACAAAGTAAACTCTGCATACATAACAAGAGGACCCTAAACCCAAAATTCGAAAAACCTAAACTATTGCAACATCTGAAAGGAATAAAAACAACTTCAAAAGAGTAAACAAATAGAAAGAAAACTCAAAAAAGTTCAATTTGATCATCTCAATCATTGGTTTTTGCTGAAATAATCAACAATCAACAATAAATCAGAAATACAAAAAACACACAGGCAGAATGTGAACAGTAGTAGAGGATGACAGTCAGCTCTAGAAGCTCAACTTTGTGGGTATCAATGTAAGTATATGGGCATGAAAAAGGGGGGACCATGCCAAACAAATAATATGATGCCATAGGAGAAGTTAGTCAAGGTTTTTTTGTTGTATTTACAGTTTTATTATTGACTGAGAAAGGGAAGATTCATCAATTGTTGTGTGCTTTTCTTGATAGGTTATGCGAAGCAAAGGTTTTCTACACGCATGGCTAGCCATAGTGTTCATGTTGTTGATTTTGTGTTGAAATATTATACTAAATCTACTCCAATAAGGACTTCATGTCAGGTCAGTTGTATCATTAAAGGAGAGTGAATGAGGTTCTATCAATTCTTCTCTTTGTTAATTTATCTTCAAGTTGGAAACATTGATGTTATATCATTGCATTGAAATACTGCAAGGTGTATTTAATCTTGAAATAAACTCTCTCCTTGTTAGAGAGCACCTAGTTAAATCCTGCAAAAATTGTTAATTTCTAGCCATCTAATATTGCATTCATAGGTAAATTTTTGCATGTATGCACAGCATATTTACTCCCATCCATTCATAATTTCTAGACCTCTTAGAAGCCCCAAGACTCCGCATTTTGAATAGGGTTATTGGCACTAGTCACTCACCTCCAACCATCCTAAATAATTAAATTTAAACAAATCATTTAAATTTTTTTTTTACTAAAACAAATCTTCATTAAATACTAAGCTTTCATTGCCTAATCCACTATATCATCACTGTAGAAATGACCTTGTAAAAAGAGGGATTCAACAGCTCGATCATAGGTATTGAAGACTACTTCCCCCATAACATAAACTCTATTTAAAGAGAATGCTACATACAACAAGCCATTTCCATAGTAGCTCTATTGCTTCAATGAGCTATTCCATCTTGTTGAGAGATTGGCTTTTGCCAAACAATGCAACGAGATGTCAAAAATGGATGAAAGTTATCATCAAAATGTTCTCCTCCTTCAACAGTCCTAATAGATTTGATCTTATGATCACTGTGATTTTTCACAATGATTTAATTCCTTGAAATTCTTAAAGACTTCATGCTTGGAATGAATAATATATACCCAGAGGAAGTAGGAGAAATCATCAATGAAGGTAAGGAGACATCTAGCCCCACCAAGCGAAGAAGTGGTCATAGGCGTGAAAATATCATTATAAACCAGCTCAAGAGGTTCAAAGACTTGCCCCATAAATCCTTAGGAAAGAACTCATGACAGTTTTCCCCCAACATACATTTTTCATAGATACCCGTACATAGTTTAATATGCAGAAGCTCATCTGCCATCCTTAAACAGCTCATATGTTGCAAGGTCCCAAAGTTGATATGACCCAACCATTGATGCCACAATGTGTTGGTGTCATCAACATTATCAAATAGCAACTTCATCTTGAAGGAAATAAATATTTCCCCAATTTATACAGACGATAGGACCCATCACAGTAACTGAAAGAAACCACTTTAAAACCATCATTCATGTCCTTAATAACCCATCAATTTGGTCAATACTCCGCCTTTTTGCTAGTGTGAGTAATAAAATGTATAGAAAGTAAATTTGGTCCTATTCTTGGAACATGAAGACCTTTTCCAAACTTGGCATTGTTGATAACATCCCCACATCCCAAAACTGGCAGGGGTGAGTCATCACCAATAACACCTTCCCCATTGTACTTATGTTGATAGTTGGGAAGTAAGTGTTGCTTTTTGGTCATATACCTAGTGGTTGTGGACTCAGCAACCTATTCTTGTGGAGGGTTAGAGCAACTAATTCATCACAAAACTGCTCCATTTTGACTAAGGCAACTCGTGACCAGGATTATCTTCATCTTCGATGTTGTTGAAGGAGAATTTGTGGCTGAGTTTTTTCTTTGGTTATTCCTCTTGTCCTAGTGTGGTGGCATAGCCAGCTATGGATTCTCCATACATAGTTTATAGTTCACAGTGGTGATGAGGAGAGTAGCAACAAGCTGCTATAACACCCTCAGTGGTGACTAGGGATACTACAGTAGGCCTGGTGGTGGTCTAAGGCTACAACAATAGCCTTGCAGGTGGTCTAAGGCTACAGCAGCAGACTTCCATAACCTTGGTGGAGGCCATGGTTAGCAACAGACCACTACTCCAACCTTCTCTGGAAGTCTAAGGCAGCAACAAAAGGCTGCTCCAACCCTCGGTGATGGTCTAAATTGGTAGCAACAACACTTACAGGTCACAGGAAGCAGTTAACAAGATTCAAGCAAGATTCAAGCAGCATGTACAGGTCATGTGCCATTCACAGCAAAAGCGGCACATCACAGTACACGTGGCAGCTAAGGCAATAGTTGTAATCCTGCTATGGTTTATGTGTTTTTGGAGAATTTTATGAACATTCGTCTCAGAATTCTGAGATCAAATTTTCTTCTTTCATGTACAAACTCAGTCATCTCATTTAGAGGATGAGTTACTAATGCTTTGGGGGTTTTGTCCTTAAATGGTTTCCCCGTGAAAAATCACGTGTTCAATTGTGTGATGCTTGGTTGACTACTGTACTTGTCTTTGTTGTTTATGTTTCAAGATCTATCTCTCACTACTACATTTCGATCCAAAATCCGACGGTTTTTTCCGACGGCGAGTGGATTTTTTCTTTTAACCGTACCAAAAATCAGAAAGATAATTTTTTTTTTTGAAATGGTGGGCATAAGCGTCGCTTAAGAGATGGCTAGGCTTATAAGCGTCGTTTAAGCAATGGCTATCCTCCTAAGTGTCACTTAAGCGACAGCACATAAATTGCTCAATCATTTAATAAAATACACTTAATTGGTTAATTATTTAAAATGGAAAGCGCCATTGCTTATCCGACGCGTCGGTTCATTTTCCTACACACACTCATATAAATAGATGTACGCCTAGGTTCATTATCTCACACACTGAGTCTCGCACTTATCTCTTGGACAAGAAGTGCGAAATTCCTAATGGTTTTTTTTTGGCATTGCTCTTTTGTGGGGATCTTCCCACTTGGTCTTGGATTTTGGCGTTGCTCTTTTGTGGGGATCTTCCCACTTGGTCTTGGATTTTGGCCTTTCTCTTTTGTGGGGATCTTCCCACCGGTCTTGGATTTTGGCCTTGCTCTTTTGTGGGGATCTTCCCACTTGGTCTTGGATTTTGGTCTTGCTCTTTGGATTTGGTTCTAACCCTTGTGGAAAAGAAGACTCATCATATACTTGGGTTTGCTCGTACTTTGTTCTTAGGGTTTGAGTAATAAAATGCCATGTAACAATAATGTTACAGGTCATCAAGATTCGGCAAAACAAAATCGACAATTGCTTGCTAGGTTGTGGGATGGAGTGGAAAGAAGGGGTGATGGAAAATGTTATTGTCCTTGCAGTCGATGTGGGGGCTTTAATACGAGAAGGTTACTGATCAAAACAACTAAAAGACATTGTAGAGAACATGGAAATGTTGAGGGGGGGCATGAATATCATCCATTGATAAGTCAATATAATTCATGATTATATATCATTCGGTCTTTATATTGAGAGTTTTTGTAATTGTATATTGTATCATTTTTATTTTTGTTACTTAATCGACATGACTAACATTCTTTGTTTGATGTTTTAATTGTAATTATAAAGCAAGGGCCTCCTAGGGATGTTCCGAAACATGGAGAATGTGGTAATTACACGGGAACAACTAGCGCAGGAGGAACGTCAATATGTAGGTCCTGCGAATACTGATCATGATCAAGTTAATGATGACATGGAATTAGATGATTGTTAACACCCAAAAAGTGTTCACTACCTCATCTACCCCATTACATAGCTAATTTGTCCATTTTCCTACCATATTTCCCTTAAAAACCTTGAAAATCCCACTAAAAAGCCTCCAAAAGGCATTTTCCTCTAAAAATATCCAAAATTCCTCTAAAAATAGCAAAAATCCCCTAAAAGGGAAGAAAAATATAAAATAATGAGGAAAAGGAGGAAAAAACCCTATATAGCTGCCCTAAACCATATGGTTTCCAAAACCATGGGCCAGCACTCCACCACTGAAAAACTATAAATAGGTGATGGAGACCCCTTATTTCACATCCACAATCATAAGCATCCTTACTCTGCCAAAACAGCTCTGGAAACCCTAGCTCACCCTTGAGCTACTTTCACCATTAAGAGCCCCTTTTGGCCCATTTCCACTATCGGAGAAGGAGAAGGATCAGGTTGGAGCTTGGAGCAACCGTCTTGGATCACTGCAAAGAGCTTCACCAACCTTCACACCTGAGGTAATATCAATATAAAAAACCATTCTTTACATTTTGTTGTTTTGTTTCATGCATATATTTAGAGTAGTTTGTTTTTCTGTTTAACATTTTCATTAATATTTTACTAAACTGCTACTAAGGAGTCACTTCTCCTTAGTAGGTGCTCATTCGCACAAGCTAGGGGTAAAACCCTAGCCACAATTTTGGTGACTCCGCTGGTTTTCTTTTTGAATCTCTGTTTTCAGTTTAAAAAATTATTTAGCTTTTTTCTTTTGGCTGTCCCTTTTGGCCGCCGTAAATCGCATTTTTTCCCTCTACAGTCGCGTCCTGACCACGTCTGTCAGGCCTTTACCTACGACCCGACCGTCTCTCGCGCCCTGCTGGCGGATTCAAGTCTGTTACCTGCGATCCGACCACGGCTATTTAGCCTGTTTGCTGCGATCTGGCTACACCTGTCGGCCATTTTCCCGCGTCCCAAGTATGAATTTCAGCCCCTTAGCTGTGACCCGACCGCGTCTGTCTGCCATTTTCCAGCGGTCTGACTGCTTCTGTCGACCAAAAAGCCGCGACCTATCCGCGCCTGTTTCCCTCAAACCCGCGGTCCGACCGCCCGATTTCGCTACAGACCCGCGGTCCTGTTTTTGAACCCAGCCCCTTTGCTGCAATATTTTCTACATCTGCATAGCCATCTGTTCCACCTGCAGCCCTGCTTCCTTACAACCTTTTCTGCAACATCATTTCTGTTCCATTTTACAGCATCTGTTTGAAATTTTAGCATTTTAATTCAGAAAATGTTGCATGTTAAAGTTGTGGACTCAATATTATTGTTAGAAGGTTGCCCCTTTGTGTGGCACTTCTATTTCGGGTTCATCACCTCACGAGCACACACTCTCTCACCTAATTCAAGTGAGCCTTAAAAAACTACTTAACTCAACCAATATTCTAACCCCACTTGGGGAACACAAAAGAATCTTTGTAGTTAGGTAGGATCGGGGGGATAGGCTTCCAATAACACCCCTCGGTTACTTACACTTGAGACATAGCTGTTGTCCAATTAGGGAACCAAAATCCCCTAGTACTTTTTGGCATGGTCACAACCAGTTTACTAGAGGGCCTCTCCCTTAGGAGGGTTGAAGTCGCGAGACTGGTTCCGGAGGCCTGAGTGGAATACCGCACTCCATTCAGTAACTGAAGGGATATCTTTCGCAGTTCTCGGGATATCCATGTATAGGGGTATTGCGGTAAAAGGACCAAACGGCAGATTCACCTTTCTGGACGTGTCATGAACGGGGTATCTTAGTTACCATTCTTCTAGGATTGACTACCCGGTGTCCCTCCCGGTAGGGGGATATCTTAGCCACTTGGCTTTCCTATTCATATTGTCTGACTTGGATTTCATCACCTTGCAGAGGATATGTCTAGTTGAGTCAGAATACTTTTATTTAGGTGTTTGCATGCTCCCTTACCTCCTTTTGGTCTAGTGAGTCCACCATTTTTTATTTTTAGGAAACCTACTGTTTGTTGGTATTCTGACCATTTATGTTGACACTCCACCTATTGTAGCACAGCTGTTACAGTAGGTGTTTTGAGTTGGTTGTTGGCCTGAGTGCCCTATTTTTTGAGCTCTCCTTCTGCACACTCGGTTGCATTAGGTTTTTGAGCTGTTTTTTACTCACCTCAACCCACAGAGATTTGACACCATCTGTCACCATTGAGTCCCCAAGACATTCTCGACGCCTCAGGGGTGAACCCCCGCAGCATGGTTCACTTGACACCACCCGTCATCGACACAGGTCATCCTCACTTGACTCCACTCATCAGCGGCATAGGACTCTGTCACCAGATATTGACGCCCCTTATTTTACTTCCGATTCTGAGCCCGAGTCTGAGAACCCCATTTACACTGCCCCTACTAGCCCCATGGCTGGCATGACTTCCACTCCCTTCATGGTAGGGACCGTTGGTGGCACATCCACCACTACACGAGTGACCACACCCGCTATGGGTATGCCCTCTACAGGGCCCCCATCTACCGTTCCCCTCACGGCACCTATTCCTGTAGCGGGAATACCTATTCCCACTCCATTAGTGGCTCACACTACCCATGGTGGTGCAGGACCGTCCTATACCACCTTAGTTCCCCCACTTGGGGGAAACCTCCCTAACACTACCCCTCCACTTGGGGGCATTTGCCCCAACTTGGCCCAACCCACTACCGTGTCACATCCTTCTTCTAGTTTGCCATTCATGGCTAGCCTCAACCTGCTAGACCTAGCCAGATTGACCAACGACCCTATCCGACACGACCCTGCGTGGCCTCACATGCCCACCAAGCTCCCCTCTGACATCCCTAAGTTCGAGGGCAAGGCAGGTGAGGACCCACAAAACCACATCATGTCCTTCCATCTATGGTGTTCCTCCAACTCCATAGTGGACGACTCTATTCGCCTCCGTCTCTTACAGCGCACCTTCACTGGCTCTGCAGCTAAGTGGTATATCGAGCAACCCCACGGAACCCATAACACCTTTGCTTCCCTTGCCTCAACCTTCCTGCAGTTCTTCCAGTTACCTGTCCGCTATGATGCAGGCGTTGAGATCCTCCTATCATGTAGACAAAACACAGCTACCCACATCACGGACCACATTCATGAGTGGCGTCGATGCCGTATCTTATGCAAGATTAAATTGGACGACCGTATCTTCCTAGATTGGTTCCTCAAATCCCTTCTTCCTATTATTGCTAAGGATGTGACATCCGAAAGACCCCAGTCTGAAGAAGAGGCCATCCTTAAGGCCCAACAATTCGACCTCATTTACGCCCAGTCGGGTTATCTCTATACCATTATACCTGACGCCCCTTGCAGCGATTCCTCCCAGCACGATGCACCGGGGGCATCCCACACTGCCGACGGCATCATTGGCCATGTCTCTTCGCATCCTCAACCATTTTCCATAACACGTCCTACCCCTGGCCCTGACCTTTCGTCGGCTACCTCACAGTCTGGAGCGACCAACTCGTATGCTCCCATGCAACATCACCACCATTCCCATGGACCCTCATGTCCACCTCAGTGTTTCGGTCACGCGACTCCTGCTTACGCCCCCCCCGGTCGCACCTCAGTCCTACTACCACCAGCAGGCTGCACTAGCTCCTGCGCCTTCACAACCCCAACCCGCTTATTACCCACCACAGGCAGCCCCTGTGGCAACCCCACAACCCACTCCGTAGCCTTATCAGCAACCCCCTCACGTTGCGGCACCTGTGCATCCTCCACCTACATATCACCCACCGCAGCTTGCTCCAGCACCTGCGCAACCTCAAAATCCACCTGCTTCCCAAGGGCAAGTTTACGCCCAACAAAACCCGTAGCAAAACCAGACCAACCAACGCATCCAGGGCCAACAAAACCGCGGCAGGGACCGAAATCGTGGAAATAACCAACCTGCAGACCAAGCTGGTCAACCACCTAATCCCCCCGATAATAATAATGTGGCCCCTGCTAACCAGAACCCTGATCGCCCACCCAAGCAGGCTAAAAACCCCAATTTGCGAACAAACCATCCTTGTTCTATTTGCGAGGTCTATGGCCACTACACACATTTTTTCCCACACATGGAGCGAGTTCGGCAACTTTGGGCTGAAGATGCCCACCGCCAAGGGCAGGTGGCTCCTCAAGCACCACCCAACCCCCCACAACCTCAGCAGCCACCTTTGGTGCTGCAAAACCCCTTACCAACCCAAGGCATAGTGAACACCCAACCATTGGCTCCCCCTCAAGCCAACGCACCAACCCAACAACAAATCACTTACGCTGCTCCTGATCAACCCATGCATGACTCAGGTACCCACCACTTGTTGATGATGTCCTCCGATGAAGTCAACCTCCAGACCCGGCAGAACCAATATGGCTCCACCTCTGAAGCCCCTCCCGTCGATAAACCCACTAACGCTCATCCCACTGATACGGCATTACGTATACCTCCACCTCCACTAGATGGCACTCCTAAAGCACCTCGTTTCCCGCTTCGCCGTATCAACAATAACCCCAATCCGCGGGCTGCGTCAAACTACAACATTGTTGATGACTTAGCCCAATCTCCCGCAACCATGTCTACGTTAGAATTCTTAAAAAACTGCCATTCCCAGCGCAAGAATTTACTCTCAGCCATTGGGGCTATCAACCCAAATGATTCGAATGTAATGGCGTTTGATTTGGACCAATCTGAACCCCGCATGCCTTCCACTTTAGCATTCCAAGTTTCGTTTCCATTCGGAATTTTGTCATCCATCGATGCATTATTGATGAAGGTGCCTCTACATGTGTCATGTCCACCTCCATCTGGCAGAAAATGGGATCCCCCACTCTCCATCAGTCCTCTACTGCATTGCGAGCCTACAACGGTCGTTTGGCTCAACCACAAGGCCTCTTAACTAACGTCCCCATCCAGCTGGCTGGCAAAACTGTCCTCATCAACATCGAGGTTATTAATGCACAGCTTGATTATAACCTTTTACTTGGCCGTAGCTACATGTATGCCATGCGGGCGGTTGCTTCTTCTGTTTTTTGTACCATGATGTTCCCTCATGAGGGACGCGGGGTCAAGGTTGACCAACTCACCTACCATGATCCCAATGCCCCCGTGGCACCCGAAAATGTTCTCCCCATGGTTGAACAACCTGTTTCGAGTGCCACCACTTTAGTTGTTTCCTCTATGGGGCCTGGAGTTTACTCAGATGTGCCCATGACCTCGACCTTCCAATCTATTCCACCCCCGTCACCCTCCACTGACGTGTCTGACCTATGTACCCTATCCCATAATACGCGAACTCCTACTAATCAACCGCCCTTATTTCCTAAACCCCCTTTGGTACCGAGCCACATTGGTGCTACCCCCATCCATACCATTCCTTTCCTCTTCCCTCCATTAGAAGTAGTTAGCGCCCCGATCATGGCTACCCTTAGCCTCCCTGGTTTAACCTTAGGATTACCCGTTTGGTATCTTTCGCCTCCCATTCCCCCAATGACACCAAATGTCATCCTGCAACCGGTGCAACCCATTGTCACTACTAGTCAACCACCTCCCGGTGTCGCTACCCTGTCATCCTCCATGAACCCCCCCCCCCCCCCTCTTACCAAACCCCCTGGGGGCGGAGGCCCCCAACCTTACTCTGCTGTCCCACCTCCCAAGACAGTCAAAAACCCCCCTGTGTTTCGTGCTCCTCCCAAATGCTCGTTGTGCGATGAGTTGGGCCATGCGACTCACCAATGTCCTCAGCTACCGGCATTATAGGAACACATGCAAATGCTTGATGACGACCCCAGTATACCGGTTGTCCAACTAGAGTCAACCCCTAAGCCTCGCGACAAATCCCTGCGCACTAACCACCCCTGTGCCATATGCGGTGTTTACGGGCATTACACAAATCACTGTCCCGATCTCCCCGATTACAGAGTAGCTCTCTATGACATGAAAAATACGGATCTTGAGATGGTACCACCCACCAGTGACGAGATCCTCCCCCCGGTCTCTCCCCCTTTCGAAGATTAATACCATTTATATGATCTCTTCCGCCCCTACTCCCTTGTCAACCGATTTGACGACACAAACTTTCCGTACTGACGAAGAGATTCTCGAGGCTCTCATTGCCCCAGAGTATCCCTGGGATGACATGCACCATAATTCATACTTCCTCCCAGATGAATCCTCCTCTAACACTGCTACCCAGTTTTCAGTTGAATCCAAAGACTTCCTTCCCCCCAAGGTCGACTGGTTCAAGGACCCTATTCCTGCTCCCGACGCCTTCAAAGAGGGTAACATGGCCAATATCTCACCTATCATCCAAATTGATATCACTGCCCCAGGAAGCACCCCTGAACTCATTACTTTAGGAGCCTCTTGCAGTGAGCACGAGATTGAGGAATACAAAAAACTCTTCAGAGAATTCCGTGATGTCTTTGCCTGGTCCTATACTGAAATGCCCTGTCTTGACCCTGCCATTATAGAGCACCACATTGACACGTGGCCTAATGTACCCCCCGTGCGTCAGAAACAGCACCCCATTCATCCCTCAAAACTCCTAGCTATCAAAGTAGAGATTGAGAAACTCCACACAGTAGGATTCATTTATCCCATTGCCTATACCACCTCAGTTTCAAACCCGGTTCCCGTTAAAAAAAAACAAGGCACCATTAGAGTATGCACGGGCTTCCGAGATTTAAACCGCGCTTGTCCCAAAGACAATTTCCCCACACCATTTATTGACTAGCTCATCGATGCGTGTGCGGGGCATGAAGTCCTCTCGTTCATGGACGGTTTTTCCGGATACAATCAGATCCAAATCCGAAAGGAATACCAGTACAAAACTGCCTTTACTACCCCATGGGGCACCTTTGCCTATCGCATCATGCCTTTTGGCCTAAAAAATTCTGGTGCCACATTCCAGCGGGCCATGACCTATTGCTTTCATGATTTGGTCCACATCCTGCTCATCTACCTTGATGACCTTACAGCTCATTCCCGGAAACGATCAGACCACCTTAATGACCTTCGGAATTTTTTCTGCGTTGTCGCAAATATCAGATCCGCTTGAACCCACACAAGTGTGTCTTTTGCGTTTCGGCAGGCCAATTGTTGGGTTTCATTGTTTCCCAGAAAGGAATTACTGTTGATCCCCTGAAAGTCCAAGCAATCTTAGAACTTTCCTCTCCTCGAACGCTTCGGCAACTCCAAAGTCTGCAAGGGCGATCCAATTTCCTTAGACGCTTCGTTCCCAATTACGCCACAACCGTTCACGGTTTCTTGCGCCTGCTCCGTACCTACGTACCCTTTGTCTGGGACGAGCAAAAAGAAGCTGCATTCGAAGCCCTCAAGAAATCTCTCACAAAAGCCCCCTTGATCTCCCCCCCGGATTTCTCTCAGGACTTCATCCTTTACGTCTCGGCATCTGACCATGCTGTGTCCGGAGTCTTGGTTCAAGAAGACACCTCACACCAAGAGCATGTCATTTACTACGTCAGCCAGAACTTGTCCGGCCCACCCCTACGTTACCCATATGAGGAGAGACTAGCCCTAGCAGTGGTCTTTTCCGTCCAAAAATTGCGACACTACATTTTACTTAGTCATACCACAGTCGTCGCCGACTCTAACCCCATGGTATATCTCCTAAACCGGCGGCTCCTACAAGGTCGTGTGGCTAAATGGGTCATTATCCTCCAAGAATATGACCTCACATTCCGAACACCTAAGAGCACTAAAGCCCTTGCGCTTGCCCAGCTCATCACTGATCTCCCTTCCTTTCTCCCAGCCCCACCTATCTCCGATGAGTTACCGGATAATCACTTGTTCACTATCTTGTCTGATGACCCGTGGTACGGTGATATCTTGTTATACCTACACACGCAAAAGTTCCGCCCCATAGTCACTCGTAATGAACGTCATCGTATCCGTCACCAGGCCTCTCGCTACCTCCTCATAGGAGATGTTCTTTACCGGTGAGGGGTCGACACAATTCTTCGTCGCTGCCTTACACATGAGGAAGCTGAACACATCCTTAATGATTGTCATAGCGGTGCCTGCGGCGGCCATTTCTCAGGGATGGCCACTGCCCAAAAGGTCATCCGCATCGGATACATCTGGCCCACACTTTTCACTGACTGCATCACTGTGGTCAAGCATTGCCATATTTGCCAACTTTTCACCCCTAAGGCCCGGAGACCACCCGCTCCATTACACCCAGTCATCACCGTCGGTCCCTTTTGTAAGTGGGCCATCGACTTCATGGAGTGTCGACCCCCATCTGCGAATGGCCATAAGTATATCATTGTCAACGTCGATTACTTCACCAAATGGGCGGAAGCCATGCCCACCTTCAACTGTATCGCTGACACTGCTGCCCGTTTCTTTTAAAACCATGTTATCACTCGATTCGGGGTCCCTAAACAGTTGGTCTCAGACCATGGCTCACACTTTGAAGATTCCGTGTGGCGCAAGTTATCCACCCTCCTCCAGTTTGAACACCAATTTTCCTCTGCTTACTACCCTCAAGGGAATAGTCAAGTAGAAGCTGTTAACAAAATCCTAAAAACCATACTCCAACGCACTGTTGACCGGCATAAGTCCAATTGGCACCATATGCTTTTCCCTGCCTTATGGGCTTGTCGTACCTCCACCAAGACCGCCACTGGTTTTACCCCGTTTCATCTCATTCACGGTGTAGAGTCTGTCCTCCCCATCGAATGTCAGATACCCGCCTTGCATATCGCCATTGAGCTCCTCCCCGATACCTCCCCCCTTGAGCAACGTTTTCTATCCCTCGAACAAGCAGATGAATATTGTCGTGCCACTCTCCAGAACATCGAAACGGCCAAAAACCGCTCCAAAGACGGTTATGACAAACATGTCCACCCTCGAATTTTCCACGAAGGGGACCTCATCCTTGCCTATGACCAAGCCCACGACAAAACCGGTAAAGGAAAGTTTGAATCCATGTGGCAAGGCCCTTACATTGTACAGACTTGCCTCGGCAAGGGGGCATACATTTTAGCCGATTCTGAAGGCCACCCTTTGCGCAATCTCCGTAATGGGTTGTATCTTAAATGCTTTTACCCATAACTGAAACCGCGACCTCATTGGTCCACATTATACAGGTTGCTCTCTTTTTTGTTTTTCACCTTCTTTACCATAATCTTACATTCATCATTTTTTGCATGCCCCCAGATGGACCATCTTCCACCTCGCTACACTGGCTTCGTGGATGGCGCAAGCCGCTGGTCTCCCAACCTGGCTTCTGCAGCATGGGTCTTATATTCCCCTTCCAACGAACTGATTCACCTTGACGGAATATGTATAGGTGCCGCTACCAATAACCAGGCGGAGTATGATGCTATGACCGGTCTCCTGACTGCTACCCTCCAGATGGGCATATGTCACCTGCATGTGTTTCTGGACTCCCAGCTACTTGTCTCCCAGCTCAACAACTACTACCAGGTGCGTGATCCTTGCCTATTTAGAAAATTCCTGCATACAAAACAACTCAGCCGACAGTTTGAATCCATCACATTCACACATATCCCAAGAGCTTACAATAGTGTCGCAGATCAAATGGCAAATAACATCCTAGATTGGCATATCAGTCACACCATGTAACACCGCCATCATGCATCATTATCCCATAGCATCTCATCCAAATAGATAAAAAAAACCAAAAAGACTGCATTGCATCAACATTGGCATCCATGTACATAAACCATAAAACCACATAAAATACACAAGGGGCATCCACGTGCCCAACATCCTAGACTACTTGCATCCACGTGCAATACAAACATATCACACATCATAAAGCGCATCCACGTGCATACAACTAAGACAACATCACAAAAAGGTGCATCCATGTGCATATATATATCCAAAAATACATGTCACAGTGCTATACATGTCCTAAGTACCCCTGTACTCAGCTATACAAAAAATGTTTGTACATCCCTAAAGCCTTCTAAAATACATGCCGTAGCTACAAAAATCGGGGGGGAGTCCCCTGCACTCCCTACTGAGAGTCATACCCTACATCACTGCCGGCATCTGCTGCCTCTGAATCCTCCCCTCTCTCCTCCTCCGGTAAATCCTCATCCCCTACGG
This sequence comes from Pseudotsuga menziesii, assembly GCA_001517045.1. Taxonomy (NCBI): domain Eukaryota; kingdom Viridiplantae; phylum Streptophyta; class Pinopsida; order Pinales; family Pinaceae; genus Pseudotsuga; species Pseudotsuga menziesii. The sequence goes on along the minus strand of LPNX010105163.1, from coordinate 13,150 downwards.
GCTCCTGTGCCCGCGCCCTATCCACCAAGATAGCCACCTGGATCGCAATTGATCTGAACTCCCGGGGTGCCCTCATGCAATCCTGAACCACGTCCGGATCGATGTCCCGCCACCCCTCGTCGGTCACCCCCACCAGCAAATGGTCTAGTAGTGCCCGTACAGACTCTAGCATCCCCTCCACATCCCGGCGACGCACCTCCCCTCACCCAGGCAGAGCCGGAATGGCTACAATCCCCCTCCGTGCCACATGCCCTGGCGACGGCCTCGGGCCCACATCTGCAGATCACCCATTTGTCAGTAACAATATATCAATCAACTATCATATATAAAACTTAACAATGCAATCAAACCATACGTACCATCTGGTCCCCATGCCTCTCCCGGCGGCCGTCATGCCTCTGGATCTCCGGTATAATCCATATCTCTATATGGATAATCATCAAGCGTCAACGATATCTGGAGCCACTGCAAGTACAACTCCTGTGTGAAGTACCTGCCCACATCGCCACCACCACGATGGCGCATCATCTCACCCCACCGCACCATCTACGGCTCCCTCAAGCCTCCTGCTCTGATCGGCACCCTCGGCCGCAGTGTAGGTACCCTCTCCATAAAAAATGCGCATAAAAAGGAACCATAGCAAAACCCCTTGCCAGATTCCTTCGCTGCTGTCAGCTTCCGCTGCACGCAGGTCAGGAACATCTAGCCCCACGCATAATACACACCGGCCAGTACGCGCTCCAGTAGCTGCATCTGACCCCCGGACACCTTCTACGGTGACTGGGATCCCAAGACGTGCACCACGCATGCTGCCATGGCCCGCACTACTGGCTCCTATAGATCTCTCACCAGAAGTGCATTTCTATGCACCCGAGCCTCTGGACCACAGAACCGCTCCAGCATGTCATCCATATCTATGTCCGCGGATACCCGCGGCTGTGTGTCTGACACCCTACCCAGACAGGGCAACCCCGTCAGGAAGTATACATCAGTCAGAGTGAGGTCCACCCTCTCACCCTGCACTCGAAAAGCCTGTATGTATGGCTCTCAGAAACCAACCAGTCGGTTCAGCATCAATGCTGCTGACCGCATCATAGGTACCTGGGCGAACTTTAGCAGTTCGAATAGCCCCAACATCGATCGTACCCAGCGGTCCTCTCGGACGATGACCATAATCTCATCTGGTATCTCTCGCTCTCTCCATAGCACCTGCGGCATCCTGCCAATCACACAAAATAGACTCATCAGACTCATGTCAAACAAATAGTAATCACCCTTTCCACAACCAAAAAACCCGAATAGCTCAGTCCAAAACCGCGGCTTTAGGGTTCCCTGCCGCGATTTCCGACCGCAGCTGTTAGGCCTACAGTCGCGGTTCCTAACCGTGGCTGTCAGGCCTAAACTCGCGGTTCCTAACCACGGCTGTCAGGCCTAAACCCACGGTTTCTGACTGCGGCTGTCAGGCCTACAGTCGCGGTCCCTAACCGCGGCTGTCGAGCCTAAACCCGCGGTCCCTAATCGCGGTTCCGACCCGCTAACCCGCGGTCCACCCCATGTGGACCGTACAAAGAGTACCCTGGGACCCACTACCCCCCACCCGAACCCAATGACAAAGCTGGTATGAGTTTGACGGAATACCTGTGTCTCCTGAATCTGAAATCGGCCGGTTGGATCGTCCAGAAATGCCACCTTAGCTCTGGTCCACTCTGATCACTAGTCAAAGTCAAACAGTACAAATGACACATGTCATGTTGGGCCCACTTACTATTTATAGTCCGTTGACCTTTTTCTTGTTTCGGCCATTCTGAACCCATACGGAGTCCATTTTTTGACCCGTTCCCACCATTGGAATCAGCACGACGAGACCGTCACGATGATCACCTCGTTGCATTATTTTTTCTACGTCATTTTTTGCCCATTTTTTTTAGACACCCCTAGTCGTCTGGGTTTACGCACCACTTCGGCCGTTCTCCATTTTTCACACTTTTTACATCACCGGATTCACTTTTCTGAGCTCGTGATGATGCTTGAGATCATTTCTCGCTCTCACTTGGTACAATTTCAACATTGTGTCCCGACACCTTGCTGCCTCGATTTGCGTGCCACATCGGCCGCCATCAGATTGTTCCACAATTTTTACATAAGCCATCCACTCGTGTCATACTGCAAATGTTCCGTTATTTTGCCACTATTCATTCACCCCGCAAGGAGGCCCACCAGTGTTCCCCCCCACCCTCGTTCCTAGTCATCATAAATGTTCCTTGATTGAACACTTCCTCCTTGCCTGGCCTTTCCTTACTTCAGAGTCTTCTTATTTGCTTTCAGACTCCTTAAAATTGAAAACAACCACGAGCATGAACTGTCCTGGGCTCGTACAATCCACACGACAGTACCATTCCATTACTTTGGAGTCTTCTTATTTGCTTTCAGACTCCTTAAAATTGAAAGCAACCACGAGCATGAACTGTCCTGGGCTCGTAAAATCCACACGACAGTACCATCCCATCAATTCAGAGTCTTCTTATTTGCTTCCAGACTCCTTAAAATTGAAAGCAACCACGAGCATGAACTGTCCTGGGCTCGTAAAATCCACACGACAGTACCATTCCATCAATTCAGAGTCTTCTTATTTGCTTTCAGACTCCTTAAAATTGAAAGCAACCACGAGCATAAACTGTCCTAGGCTCATACAATCCACACGACAGTACCATTCCATCACTTCAGAGTCTTCTTATTTGCTTTCAGCCTTCTTAAAATTGAAAGCAACCACGAGCATGAACTGTCCTGGGCTCGTATAAATCCACACGATAGTACCATTTTCTATACACACTTCTTCCAGTTCCCTCACCCATGAAGAAGTCCCCCCGTGCCTCTTGGCACTGTGATCGCTCCTCTCGGCAGCACCCCCAATTAGGTCGCCTTTGTTCAGAGTATTCTGCAGTCTCCTACCATTTTACCACAAATTGAGTCTCCCTTAGCCCAATCACCCTCCCAGATCCAATACAACTATGATCCCCTTACCACCAATCAGTTTCATATGCTGCCCGATCATCCCCGCCATCATACTCTGAACAAAGGAAGTTTGAGTCCACCCACTCTACTCGCCCAGTTATTCCCCCCAGTTTATCAATCCTGCTATCAGTACTATCACATTTCATTTTTCCACCTCGCTCTCCTATCAAGGAAACATCATTGCCTTGATAGTTGCAGGTCTCCCTCTGTCGACGACAGCCCCTCTATTCCAGAGGATAGACCCAGAGGCCCCTGTGCCTTGGACCCATCACCATCTGTGGTGAGTGCCTACGGACCATTTTGGGAGGAGTCATCATTGCCTCTTCGAATGGTTGTTTCTCACATGCTCGACTTCAGCACCTTGATTGCATCATTGAGAATCGCGCAGGATTTTATATCCCTTCCATTATTTGTCGAAGACCCCGGATTTCCCCCAACTCTAGCACATTGGTGAGTCACTTCGGAACGCCCAGTTATATGTTCCCGTGGATGTCCGGGCTGCGTTGGCGATTGTATTCGGAAGCCATCCAGTTCCATGCTTCCTTGAGTACCTAGTTCAGTTCCAGTTCAGTGTATCATTGCGTGTATGACCCTTGTCACTCTGCTCCAGTAGCTCATCAGCTCCTTTGGCACCACATTCAGTAGCACTGCTGTCATTCCAGTGCATCAGTTTTTCAGCTCCGACATGATCAGCCCAGCAATATGTCCCAAATTTGTGTCCCTTCTGGACCCTTATGATATACATAGTGGTTCTTTATGTATCCTACAGGTCCCTCTTTTTGGGCCTCATAGTTATGTTTATGTATCTTGATACGAGCATGGGTATGCCCGCCTCGTCCATATATTGAGATTCTTCCTCATTCAATATTTGAGGCCATGTATATGACAGGTCCCTCTTTTTGGACCCCATTGTTATTATTATGTTATATCCTGATACGAGCATGGGAATGCCCGCCTCATCCATATGATCAGATGATTCCTCCTCCATTATTGAGGTTATGTACTTTTAGTTCTTGCAGTTGGTTCGGGATCGTTGTTCCAGGCTTCAGTTTGTTTCTTCTCTTCTCCACACCCCAGGAAAACCATTTATGACTTATGATGTCCATCGGCCATACGATGAGCTCCTGCCCTCGCACATCAAGGGGCAATCTGCTAACACCCAAAAAGTGTTCACTACCTCATCTACCCCATTAAATGGCTCATTTGTCCATTTTCCTACCATATTTCCCTTAAAAACCCTGAAAATCCCACTAAAAAGCCTCCAAAAGGCCTAAAACGCCTCCAAAAGGCCATAAAACCATCTAAAAAGCCTCCAAAAGGCCTAAAATGCCTCCAAAAGGCATTTTCCTCCAAAAATATCCAAAATTCCTCTAAAAATAGCAAAAATCCCCTAAAAGGGAAGAAAAATATAAAATAATGAGGAAAAGGAGGAAAAAACCCTATACAGCTGCCCTAAACCATATGGTTTCCAAAACTATGGGCCAGCACTCCACCACTGAAAAACTATAAATAGGTGATGGGGACCCCTTATTTCACATCCACAATCATAAGCATCCTTACTCTGCCAAAACAGCTCTGGAAACCCTAGCTCACCCTTGAGCTACTTTCACCATTAAGAGCCCCTTTTGGCCCATTTCCACCATCGGAGAAGGAGAAGGATCAGGCTGGAGCTTGGAGCAACCGTCTTGGATCACTGCAAAGAGCTTCACCAACCTTCACACCGGAGGTAATATCAATATAAAAAACCATTCTTTACATTTTGTTGTTTTGTTTCATGCATATATTTAGAGTAGTTCATTTTTCTGTTTAACATTTTAATTTATATTTTACTAAACTGCTACTAAGGAGTCACTTCTCCTTAGTAGGTGCTCATTCGCACAAGCTAGGGGTAAAACCCTAGCCACAACGATGATCATGACGATAACATAATTGAGGATGATGGTGCAAATGCATTAATCAATGATGCATTTAATGTTAGAATGGACGATGATCAACCTCATGCGCCGCCAATTGATGACTTTGAAGATCTTCATGATTTACCTACACTTGAGAAGGTAGACGAACCGCTTTTTGAAGGCTCCCGCATAAGTGTTCTCTCTGCTGTGTTGCTGATAATGAACTTGAAGGTTAAGCATGGTTTTTCAAACACAACCATCACGCTGGTGTTAAGGTACGTATGTGATTATATGTTTCATCGATCGCATATATATGATTTGATTTATGTTGCTATAATATTTGTATTGGTATACGTACTTCATCATAAAAATAAATAAGGATGTATTTGTTGTCGTTAATATTATGCTCTTCAAATATTTATACTAACCATTTTTTTAAAATTTGTTGTAACAGTTTGATAGGTGAGTATTTGTTACCGCCATCAAATAAATTACCTTGCACATACCGAGATTTTAAAAATATCATGAACTATGTTGGAATGGACTATCAAGCAATTGATGCATGTCCTAATGATCATATTTTATATTATAATCAGTATGAGTTTGCAACAGAATGCCCTATATGTCATAGCAGTAGATACCAAACAGATCAAGTAACCAAAAAGGTGTCTCGTAAGGTTCTTCGTTATATTCCCATTATTCCACGCTTGCAACGACTGTTTAGGTGCAAAAACATAGCACAATTTATGGATTACCATGCACGGAATAGAAGTGGAGATGATATTATTCGAATGCCCGCAGATGGTTCTGCATTTACAAACATAGAGGAAAAATGGCCACACTTTAAAGAAGAACCTCGTAATGCTAGACTTTCTTTGGCAGCAGATGGTGTCAATCCATTTAAAGAGATGAGATCTACTTGCTCGGTTTGGCCTGTTTTTGTTATCAACAATAACATTCCTCCATGGATCTCAATAAAGAGGGAGCATATAATGTTGTCAATGATTGTTCCAGGTATAATTTGTACTTTAGAACAATGTTTTTTTAATGCATTAGTATTTAATTTGTCATGAAGATCAATATTGTTGCATATTCATGTCATATATATATTTCATTTACTTATATGTATTGTATTTGTTGTTTTCTTTTAGGTAAGTACATAGTTAAAGATATGAATGTATATATCGAGCCTCTTGTTGATGAACTAGTTAAGCTATGGAATGGTGTCACTATGTATGATGTCTCTAGACCAGTAGGGCAAAGGGAATTTCAATTCCATGCAATGCTTGCCTGGACAATTCACGATGCTCTAGGGCTAACACATTTTTGTGGTCTTCAAACAAAGGGAAAATTTTCATGTCCAGTTTGTGGTCCCAAGATGAAATCTCATCATTCAAAGAGTTTGTCAAAGGAAGTGTTTGATGAGTATAGGCACTTCCTCTCTAATAATCATAGGTATCGAACTATCGAAAAACATCTTTTTAATGGGAAAGAGGAGACCACATTAAAACCACAAAGAATGACACCTCACATAT
>LPNX010105154.1:0-84940 GCA_001517045.1 Pseudotsuga menziesii | reverse complement strand
GATATAGATATAGATATAGATATAGATATAGATATAGATATAGATATAAATCTTTCCTAGAGACAAATTTGTTTGTCTTATTACAGAGTACTCTGTCTAAGGAAAACATCTAAATAGAAAATAAAATGTACTTATTATTTAACTCTTATGAAACATGTAGAAGGTAATAAACAAATTCATGCATACTTCATTCGATCATTTAACTAAATTTAACCTAACCTATTGTACTAGAGTACTACCTTTAAAAGGTGTGGAAAAATACAGTTAGGTATTTTTTTAATCTATCAGTAAATATGGAAATATTTCTAATCATTTACCCTAATTTATACCTAAACCAACATTTGACTATCTTTTCACAGTAAAATATTTCATTAACTATTCCTAACATCAGCAGAATAGAAGCATAACACATTATTGCTTAAACTCAATCCTTCTAGATGTAAATATGCAATTAAAAAACTAGATAAATCATGTAGAACCTAGAAATGTAGAAGAGGTGACAATAGCTTAAGGAACCTATTCCTCCCAACCAACTTCTGGAGATAGATGTACTGCAAATCTCAGGACCCCCGAGCTTGTCTGCTGGTCCACCTGGTAGAAGTAATGGGTGAGAGATGTAGTTTAGTAATCCTCTGCAACTTTAATAAGTATTTAGCAATAAATTTGTTCTGCATGCAGCAATATGAACTCAGCTTAGAATAGTTGCACTAGTTCAGATCTTCAGCACTTTTCACTCAAAAACAAACTTCAGCTAGTCCCCTCCATCGAATTTTCTTGTGCACTTCATTCACTTAGAATGTTCTCAATTCAAGCATGAGTAGCCTCAACTGTATTCAATGGGAAGTTTTATTGGCATGCCTAGGTCTTTTGGATCAGTTTTCACTTAATGAGCCACCTGCTCTTGTTCCACTTTCTTGGGGAACATGACCACAAAAATAGGGAAGTTGCCTCCTGCAACATCTAGAAGTAGTTTGAGGATGCTTGCAAGTGTCAATATGCTATCAACCCAACCTAATCCACCAAGTGACCAGTAAAAAACTCATTTAATAGCTTCCTTAAGTTGTTGTCCCATATTTCATTTATTAATTAATAAAATATTCAGCAATTACATTCAATTATCCTTGACCCCACTTGGTCATTAATTACAAAATTTATAATAAAATATAACATAATGTTTCTTAAAACATAAAATGTTTTGCAATTTGGGGCATGTGACACTTTCCATCCAAATAGAGAATATGGAGAGGATTCCAATTATAAATATCTAGGTTTAACAAAAGTGCAAGCAAGGGTAAGTTCAATATGCCACCACTTCTTGTAAACGGGATGCTATTTTTTGAGCTTTTCCAATTCTTGTTATTATCTTGATTTCCCATGATTACTCATATTTGGTGCAAGATATACAAAACTTCTACTGCTTAAGTTGTAAGCATAAGAAGCATCAGTACAACTTGATAAATTGGTATGTTATTTAAAGTAACGTGTTCTCTTACAAACATGATTATATTCATGTGAATATATATAATATACATTGACAAGGTGTGTGGCATGTCCCATATATAGATTCATCCTTGGGGGGTGTCAAGCTTGACACAATTGGTCATAGAGACCTGTTTGACTGGGTCACTATACAACTTACAAAACTTAATGATCAAAGTGATGTTGTACAACTTTTGAAACTGACATACCCTGCTTTACAAGTATGGAATATTGTACTAGTTGTCCATATTTTTCTGTAATAATTGTCTTTGGAATATTTTATTGAAAATTCTGTGGATATTAGGAAAATTCATACTAGTGCATATCCCTTATGCATCCAACCCATTGAAAATAAACATTCCATTGTTCTCCATCTTGAAAAGTATCCAAAAGGATATGTTATCCTATTGTAAACATTTTAAGCCTCTATCTCATTTACCACCATGTTCAAATTGACACTGCTAAAATATATAACAATATATGCTCTATTCTTGATCTGAGATCTATTAATAACATGTATTGTAGAAACACTACTATATGATCATCCCACATCAAATGCATATCCTATATATATTTTATGCTAACTAATTCTTATGTTTATAGAATCAAGAATGTAGTTCAAAATTAGCTTTAACAACATCACTGTATGATAATTCACCCCATAACGATGACCATAAATATAATCCGAACTAGATACATATTTGGTGTAGAACTTGTGAATACATAGGTAACCCCAATGCACCACCATATCAACATGTCACCAATTCCAAATCCCACCATACAATACTACAAGGTAGATATAATAGAGTTTCCTCTATTACTCTAAGGAATCATAATGGAATAAGATATGATCACAACATCAATAGAGACATAGTATCACAATTTAAGGTAAGAAACAACACACATTGAGGTTTCATGATTGATATAACATGCCACACACCAAAGAACTGGTATTTTTTTTTATTCTTGATCACAGTCGGATATCTGACGGCTCGTCCCAAGATATTCGATGAGGATGCCATACCACTGATAGCAAATGTTAATGATTTTCCTCTTTTTTGTTTTCATATGTGTCGATTAAATCGTCTGATATCCGAAGAACATCCCCAATTTTTTGATGAGTATGTCATTCCACTGTCGTCAGCCATCCGATTGTATATAAATTATTTTGTGTTTATTATCCGACAGTTTTGTCTTCGAATATTATTCCTTCTATAAAGTATTGGAAGTTGCATATTTGACTTGTATTGAGTTGGATATCTGACATGAATGTGTAGCATATATGATATTTATATTAAGAGATTTTTGGTTAGATTACCGACATTGGCATTTCGGATATCCGATGAGACCATTTGCCTGTCAGATATCCGACGAAAAATCAACCAACTTTTAAAAATAATGAGGCTTGTCAGATCTTCAAAAGCTTAATATCGAAAATTGGACATATATGCCATCGGATTTTGGGTTCATATTTTTCCATCAACCTTCACCATATTTCCTTTGGTGTCACAAAGGGATTGTCTTTTCCATCATTTCTCCACTTGCATTAGACAAAGAGTTTGTGGCAGTTTTCCTTTCTTGATGACATACTATCATTGTGCGTGGCTTTTTTATTCCTCTTGCGACAACTCATTTCCTACGATAAAAACAAAAAAATTTAGATGGTTTTGTTTTTGTTTTTATTTCTTTTCTCCTTTCTTCTTCTTCTTCTTCTTCTTCTTCTTATTTTTAGTTGACCAATTTGCGGCTATCCTTATAAGTTTTTATCCACCTTCCATTTACTATTCCTTTGACAGGTGTTCCATCCAAATTTTTCAGTTGCACTATGCCTTTGTCAATGATATGTGTTACAATATACGGTCCTAGACACCATGTTTTTATCTTTCCTGAAATCTTTAAGAATTTTCTATGATAGAGAAGAACAAGTCCTCCGACTTGAAATTGCTTGTCCTTGATGTGGCTATCATGCCATACTCTTTGTCGTTCTTTCTCAATGTTTTGATGATATCCTGCAACAAAACGATATTATTCTAATTGTAACACCTGCGACAGTCTTTCCTCGATGACACCAACATATATTATCTTCATGATCACAACAATCCTTAGGATGGGTACAATCTATTCCATCAGCAGCATAGCTTCTTGTCCATACACCAAGTGAAATGAAGTTCAACCTGTCAACTTCTTATGGGTCATGTGATATTCCCATAGTAATGCATAATATTTATGATCCCAGTCATCTCCTTGGAAATTGAAAATATTTGTCAATGCATTCTCTAGGATTTTGTTAAATTCTTCGACAACACCATTCTCTTGAGGGGTATATGGCATTGTATTTCTATTCTGGGTCTTGAATTCTTCCATCAGTTCCTCAATCAATTGATTGACAAAGTGTGTTCCTTAGTAGCTTATCAAAATTTTCGGGCATCCAAATCTAGTCACAACATTTTCAAACAAAAACTTAGCAATAGTCACAACAGTACAATTTTAACTAGCGCTACTTCATCCCATATAGTTAGGTAGTCAGTTGTAGTAATGATATATCTTGTACTTGAGTGCTTCCATGTTGGACTAATAGGTCCCACAAAATCAATATCCCATTTAACAAATGCATGCAAAGTTATTTTTGGTACCAATAGAATTTCATCTCATCGCAATAGCTTTCTGGTTCTTTGACAGACATCACAAATGCAACAGTATTCTCTGGCATATGCATGCATGGTGGGCCACCACAATCACACTTATATTTCGCACTATGCATTTTTCAACAAATTGGCCCCTTGTGACACCATCATGTGCTTCATTTAATACCAGTAATCGCTTATGTTCCAATATGCAGCAATGAATAATCTCATCAAGGCCCATTTTATATAGTTGTCCCATGATCAACTGGAAGTTTGCATCTTGCACAACTAATTGTTTCTTCTGTGCAATAATAAATTCAGCTAGTGCATATCCCATAATCAAAACTTGTATGATGTCTCTATAATTATCATTAAACATTGTTATCACAAATATTTGTGCATCACGAAGACTATCGTTGAGGTTATCAGGTTCTTCGCCACTTTCAATCCTCGACAAATGGTATAGTCTTGAACTCAATCGACCCAGGTTAACAATGAATTCAAAGCCAAATTCCTGAAAAAGGAAAATCCATTGGCAAATATCCCCCCCCAACAATGGCTTATTGACCATATATTTCAATGTTGAATGATATGTGTACATTTTGAAATGTCCACCCAGCAAATAGTGTCATAATTTCTACATAGCGTATACCATAGCTAGTACTTCTCTTTCCATCGTGGTATATTTATTCTCTATTCTTGATAATTTTCCACTATGGAAGACAATAGTATGATCAATCGACCCTTCGTCAGGTTGTGCTTGTACCGTGTATTGGAGCATTCTTGAGTCCAAAGGGAATTACCATGCATTGGAAACAACCCCAGTCTCTTTCGCAAAGGTTCTTTTGTGTCAGTCTTCCTTTGTGATTCTAATATGATGGTAGCTATAGAACCCATTAGTGAATGCGTAAATTTATTTACCACCGACACTCTCAAGTACCTCATATGTAAATGGAGTTAGAAATGGGTCATGTAAACAAGCATCGTTCAATTTTCTTAGGTCGACGCAAATCCGAATTTCACCAGTAGTGTTTTTATTTTGCACTGCTATCAGACTTATCTACTTTGATTCTTCTATAGGTTCTATGATACCTGTATCCAAGATTCAGCCCAACTCTGCCTTGACTTTTTCTGTATACAGTGGATTCAATCACTATGGTCGTTGCTTGACAGGTTTTGCATCGGGATTTAAAGGTATCTTCATTTCTAAAAAGGTCTCCAAAAATCCCTTTCATGTGTAATAATTTTGTAGAGAACATATCTTGAAACTCATGCAATAATATCATGATCTTCGCGACAGTCTCATCATCCCAATAATCTCCAATATTGGAAAATTTTGGATTCTCTCGGGAGCCAATATTTACTTTCTTGACTTTTAGTGGATTCAGAAATTTGTCACTAGAAATACCAAATAATTCTACTATGTGCATACTTTAGACTCAGGTATGTTTACGTCGTGTTTTTCATTGTCATCAGGTTCTCCCATCACATTATAGCACTCCATCCAATGTTATATTGTTGCGCTACACTTATTGATGTTTGTCATTGTGACAAGGATATATTCAAATATATTTGTCTAGATTACTTGCAATGCAACATCAATCTATGGATGATCATCAACAAATTCAAATGTGTGTATGAATCTAATATCCAATTCATCCTGTAACACCGCGGTTTCGACCGTGTTGCACTAATGTATATGATGTAAATATTATAAGGAATCATGGCAAGGAGCTCAAGGCTGAGGCCCTCTCATTGATTAATGTTTGGTATATAGGAGATCATGGTTGATTCCTATGGTTTATGTGCTAAGCCAATCACATTGGTAAACATCATGTAAATATGCAAATTAATGAAAAAACTCATATCCATCTATGTCAATGCACTGAAAAAAGGATATGGGGGATGATTTTCCTAAGGATAAGGGGGAGGGAATGTTAACCTTGAGCCAGTTTGGAAAAAGCCATGTGTCATGGGGAAATCCCATCAAAACTATCAACTACCCTATTTCTTGTCTTTATTCCCAATCATTTATTTCTACCAAAATTTGGTTGAGGTACTTATTTGCATGGAAGGGGTAGAGTATGGGAAAATTCGAATTGGGAAGAGAACCCAGTTTCGAATGTCATGTTTTTCTTTCATGGACAAGAAAACACCAGAACCGTATGCCAATTTGATTCACGCATTACGTCTTCATTTGGATTCATGTTTTGGGGAGCTGTGGGACATCTTTCTCATGGATCATCATTTTCTCCATTCACAGGAATGGGGAGAGCAGCTAAGTTCTTCCTATGTATGTGTGTATCCTTCGTGTTCTATAAGTGGTTTTTCACTTGGAAAGATTGGGATTGTGTGTTGTAGCGTTATCTTGACCTACAAAGTGTATGAGACCCTGTTACTCATGTTTGAGAGTAAATTCAGTGTTGTTGAGTCTCCCCATGGTTGTTGTGTTTTGCACCCTGGTTCGGGTCTAAACTATGTACAAGACTTAGGAATGGGAGAGATGTAGAATGTGCCTAATAAACCTAGTGTGGAACCTCACAATAACATAAGAGTGGCTGGTGAACCTGCTATGCACATCCTAAAGAGCACTGGAAGGGAAGGTGTATCTTGAGGGACTGTGGAGCAAAGAAGGAGACACTTCCTTTTGTTGGGTGTGTAAGAAGTGGGGAAGCCAGGTCAGATAGGTCTTGTGAAGGTGTTATTAGATTTGTATATGAGCTCACTAGCTTAGCAATTCTTCCTGCCCATTTCCTTAGAATCTTGATAAACCCAACTGGAAAGATGTCTTGGTTGGTAGCCTATTAAACCCATTTGTTGGCTTGGATGTGTCTTGTTGAGTTTCACCTTATGAGTAAACCTTGGGTGGACAGTTTGATAAAACCAATAGTGAGATGGCTTGAATGTGTATATTTTGATCATCCCATATGTTGGCTTGACTAGTCCCTAAGGTGAATATTGGATTGACTGTGAATAGTCTGTGAAACCCAACTGTGAGATGGCTTGGGTGAGTGGCCTGTGAAACCCATCTGTTGGTTTGTTTTCCCTTGTATCCCGATAAACCTAGCTGTGTTGGCTTGGCTTAGTTTTGTTGCACTCTTGGATATGTATGATCCTTCTAGTGTTCCCTTATTCCTTGAGGAAATCATGCCCAGCTCGGGGGTGGCAGTGTTGCTAAGATATTGGTGAGTGCACTGGCCTATGGTTGGGTGGAAAATTGCAGCGACATAGTTGGTTGCGAGACAAGTTCTTCTCAAGATAATTGTTCTTGTCTATGTTAATCTCTACAATTGTATTTCTTGCTTTGTAATTTCTAGATGCAATGTGATGAACATGTTGGTTTTGTTGAATTGATGAATTGTTCCTTTGAATAACTGCAATTATAGGCATCTATGTATGTTTCCTTCAATGCATTGTTAAGCTAAGTTAAAGGGTTAGAATGTCGGATTGATGTTGGACAGGATGGCCAAGTCTATTCAAGACGTCAATTAGCAGGTTGAATTCTCGAGCAAAAACCTTCTTCCACAATGGTTTATTTCACAAGCGGGATGCGAGATGCAGAAGACACACTTTGACAGATTTGGATCCCTACAAATTCCTTTCTGAAATTCCCTTTCCGCAAATTGCGGGATGCAGGATGTGAAAATGTATTTTTTTGAATTATGGCTTTCTATAGTTTTCATTCTGCAACACACCTCTCCGATGCAGGATGCGTTATCACCATATTGCAATTTCCCCAATTCCCAATCCTGCAACTCAAGTTTTCTGCACCGTTAATTCTTACAGGATGATTCACCATCGTTGATCTATTTTCGATGCGGGATGTGGGATGTGAGATTGCAATTTTTAATAACTTTTCTATCCCGCAACTCGAGCTTTCTGCACCATTGATTTTTGCAGGTAGATTCTGAGCCGTTGATTTGATTCCATATGTGGGACCATTTGTGATCGTTGATTTTCGTCATGTTTTCTCTTCGTCATCCAATATCCTCTAAGATATTTCCTTGCAGATCGTCGAACTGATCAATGAAATATGGGAGGGAGCATGATAGTGTTGGAAATGTTGACAAGTGGTTGCGGCCATGCCCTATGTTTCGATGAACAACAAAGGTTCTCGATGAAATTTTTAATTCTGTATGATAATGGAGTATGGGTATGTGACATTGTGGTATCGGAGCTATGGGTTGTAGCATTGGGCCTGGATTGGCCAGAAAGAGATAAGAGTATCCCCAGATACCAATATTATGTCTATCAGCACTGCGGGTTGCCACGATGGGACTGAAAGGGTCGAGTTGAACAATTAACAGAGCTGTCGGTTAGAGCATTGGGCCCAGATAGGCCAAGTGACAGTAAGTAAATGGTTGTAATTTGAATTACTATGTATCTAACAAATGGTGTTTGATAAAAAAAATTGCAAAGTCATAGTACATTTTGGAAGAGTGCATTTTGGCTTAGCCATGAGAACCTACAACAGATATGATGCACGAGATTCCTACGAGTGTGCGCAAGATGCTATGGGGGAAGACATCCGAGTTGGAAATGCTGATATATAATCTAATGGAAGGAGATTTCAAGAGACGTCGTCGAACATTGCAGCCACCATGAGAATCCTAATTAAAGCTCAGGAAGAGTAGCATCAGCAGAATGCTTCCATGTTGAAAATTTTGACAGACATCCAATGGCTAATGAGCTCGGGGTGACATACAGCAAAACCTGGAGGTAGTAAGAGCAATACTAGAAGAAGAAGGTGGCCTCCTAGTAGATATCCTAACTTAGAAGAATCCACTAAGGATTCCATCTCTTCATCTCATGAGGAAAATAGAAAGAGACGTTATAGAAATAGCTCATGAGATGAGTTTAATAAGGAAAGGCTGCCTACCTTCAATGGTGAGACAAAGAACGGTCAAGAATCTAAGGCTTGGCTTCTTGGGATAAGAAAATATTTCCAAGTTTAGGATTACTCAGGAAATATCAAGGCTAGAGTAGCCATATTTAATTTGACTAGAAGAGCATCCATATGGTGGTAGCACTTTAGGAAAGTGAAGAAGATTAATGAAAGGAAAATTGTGTGGAAATAGTTCCAGAAGTATTTCAAGTGAAAATACCTCTCTAATAGGTAGTATGATGACAAGATCAAAGAATTTCATGACATGATATTGGGACAGCAAACCATGGAAGAGTATGCAAACAAGTTCTTGGAGCTGTTGAGATATGTCAGATACATCAAGGATGAGAAAGTGAAAATCTAGAGTTTTCTGAGTGGATTGCCTCAGTCTTACAAAGATATAATTGAGTTTTATGATCCTAGAACTCTGGAAAAAGAAATAAGGAAAGTTAAGCATTGCTATGAGAAAAGAAAAGGAAAACGTGACTATCAAAAGACTTGGAAGGAAAAGAAGAAAAATAATTCTAACCAAAGGAAGAAAGGTTTCAAACATTCGAACTTCAGGTGCTATCAGAAGAAACCATCCCAAGCTGAGAAGGAGCTAGCCAGAGTGGTGGGAGAAAATCCAAGAGATCCATAGCAAAATAAAGAACCAGTCCAATGTTGGAAATGTGGAGGACCCCACATGCATAGGTATTATTCTTTTGAGAATGAGAATGCAAGGTCATATTACAACCTTCAAGAGTTAGAAACAGTGGTTCAAGTACTGAGGGCCATTCCTCAGATATACACAGTTCTAGAGGACCACCAAGCAGACCACCAGTTGACTATGGTTGAAATTGTAGGTAATATTGTTGAGCAATCTGTTTCTATATTGACTGACCCTGGTTCTACCCACAGTTACATTGCTCCTAGAGTAGTGGATATTTGTGATTTCAAGAAATTAAGGCATAGAAAATAGTGGTTAGTTCAGCTAGCCACGGGAACTAAGAGAAAGGTTAGTGAAGTGGTAGAGAAATGTCCATTGGTGATGAATGGATGGGTTACTTGTGTAGATCTGAATGTTCTACCCCTTCGTTCCTGTGATGTTCTCATTGGAATGGATTGGTTAGAATATTAGAGAGTAAATCTTGACTGTTACAATAAAACTTTTGAATGCATGGATGAAGAAGGGAACCTGAGAGTGGTAAGAGGCAGTACAAAGGTAATTTCTATGAGGCGGATTTTAGCAATGCAGTTGAAGAAATTTTGTAGGAAGGGTTTCCAGATGTATGCAGCTCATATTGTGGAGGCAGCGGAGAATGAAACTCCTAGGTTGGAGGAATTTCAGGTATTGCAAGAGTTCAGGGATGTTTTTCCTGATGATATTCCAGGGCTTCCTCCAAAGAGGGACATTGATTTCACAATTGAACTTGGTCTAGGAGTAGCACCAGTGTCCAAGAAACCCTACAGAATGAGTATGCCGAAAATGTTATCTTTGAAGATGCAGCTGCAAGAGTTGTTGGAGAGGAAGTATGTCAAGCTGAGTGTGTCTCCTTGGAGAGCACCAGTTCTGTTTGTAAAGAAGAAAGATGGTACACTCAGATTGTGTATTGATTACAGACAGCTAGACAAGGTTACGGTGAAAAACAAATATCCTTTTCCTAGGATTAATGACATCTTTGATCAAATGAGAGGAGCACAAGTATTTTCCAAGATTGACTTGAGGTCGAGTTATCACAGGTGAGAATCAAGGACGAAGACATTCATAAGACAGCCTTCAGAACAAGGTATGGACATTATGAGTTTGTAGTGGTACCATTTGGTCTCACAAATGCACTAGCTACATTTATGTGTCGTATGAATAGTGCCTATAGCAGGTATTTGGAAAAGTTGTTCTTATTTTCCTTGATGACATTCTTGTTTATTCTAAGAATGAGGGAGAGCATGAAGAGCATTTGAGATTGACATTACAATTGCTTAGGGAGCATAAGTTGTATGCAAAGTTGAGCAAGTGTGACTTTTCTATAAACATAGAATTCAGTACTTGGGTCACATTATCTCAGAAGAGGGTATGTCTGTGGATCCTGACAAGATTGAAGCCATAATGAATTGGTCTACTCCAAGAAACGTGACAGATGTAAGATCTTTTATGGGACTTGCAGGATACTACAGGAGATTCATTGAAGGATTCTCCAAGGTTGCACATGCCATTACTTCTTTGCAAAAGAAGAGAATAAAGTTTGAATGAATAGTGAGGTGTGAAGAAAGCTTCCATTAGTTGAAGAATCTTCTCACAAGTGCATTAGTTTTGAAAGTTGCAGACCCAGAGAAATATTTTGTGGTGTGTACTGATGCATGCGGTCAAGGGCTTGGAGGATTCCTTATGCAAGACAACCATGTGATATGTTATGAGTCCAAGAAGTTGAAGTAACATGAGAAGAACTATGCCACTCATGATATGGAACTTGGAGCCATAGTACATGCTCTCAAGATGTGGAGGCATTACTTGATGGGAAGAAGATTTTAGCTAAGGACAAAACATTGTGGTCTGAAGTATTTGTTTGATCATCCTACTATGAATGCTAGGAAAGCTAGATGGCTAGATTTTTTGTGTGAGTTTGATTTTGAGATCAAGCACATAAAGGGGAAAGAGAATAATGTAGTTGATGCACTCAACTGGAAGGTGCAGGAAATGCATGTGGCAGCCATTAGTGTTTTCCAATCGGAGTTGAGGTGGCATTTTTTTAATCATGTTGTTGAAGATGAGTTATATGTGCAGGTCAAGGACAAATTGTAGTAGAAAAGCCTTGAAAAGAGGTACGAGGGATACAAATTGGAAGAAGATGGAATTCTTACCTATAAGAACAAAATTTACATTGCAAAGGTAGTATATTTAAGGAGAGTTTTTATGGACAAGATCCATAAAGCTCCATTTTTGGTCACCCAGGATATCAAAAGACAATTGCTATAGCCAGAAAGCAGTACTTTTGGCCAATAATGAAAAAGGACATGGCTGAATACATTTCCAGGTGCATGAAATGTCAATAGGTGAAGGTTGTGCATCAACACCTAGCAGGGTTGTTGCATCCTTTGACATTTCCAGAATGGAAATGGGAATTTATTTCCATGGATTTCATTACAGGATTTCCAATGACTTGGAGACAACATTATTCCATCATGGTTGTGGTGGACAAGTTGACAAAGGCGACACATTTTATACTAGTTAAGTCTATGCATAAGACTGATGACATCGCAAAGATCTTCATGAAGGAGATTTTCAAATTGCATGGATTTCCTAAGGAAATAGTCTCTGACAGAGATGTCAAGTTCACTTCCAATTTTTGGAAGGGATTGTTTGCAAATTTGGGTACAAAGCTAATTTTCAGCACTTCCTACAATCCTCAGACTGATGGTCATATAGAGAGAGTTAACCAACTACTTGAAGACATTCTTTGCATGTATGTGACAGACAAAACCAACCAAGTGGGAATATTATTTACACTTGGTAGAGTTTGATTATAACAATGGACAGCAAGCATCCTTGGGGATGAGTCCAATTGAAGCTTTGTATGGCAAGAGGTGTAGGACACTAGTGACTTGGGATAATCGAATGAACAAGGTTGTGATTGGTATAGAATTGCTCAAGGAGATGGATCAGGAAGTTGTAAATATCAGGAAGAATCTGAAATAATCCCATGATATACAAAAAATATATGCTGATAAGCATAGGGTGAATAGCGATTTCAGTGTTGGGGATCATGTTTACATTAGAGTGAGTGCAAAGAAAATTTCCTTGAAACTTGGAATTTGTGCCAAGATATCACCCAGATATTCTGGGTCATTTGAAGTGCTTGAAAGAATAGGGCCAAGTGCATATATACTTGCATTTCCAGCCAGCACTAGGGATCATAATGTTTTTCATGTTTCTTTGCTTAAGAAATATATGCATGACCCTAACCATGTGATAAATTGGGATGTGATTCAGGTGGAACCTGAGGGAGAGTTCTGAATCGATCCAATGCACATCCTCAATAGGAAGGTCACCATGATCCGGAACCAAGCCATAGGACAAGTAAGGGTGAAATGGGAACACTACGGTCCTGAAGAGGCTACATGGGAGCTGGAGGATGCCATGCGATTGGCACATCCAATTTTGTTCGAATCTGCGAAGCACTAAGGGTGGTACCAGTGTATCATTTTGTTCACTTTTGTAAAGAATTGAGGAAAGTGCTAATGAAGGGGGAGGGGAATGTAACACCCTGGTTTTGACCCCGTTTCATTAATGTATAGGATGTAAATGTTATATGGAATCATGACAAGGAGCTCAAGGCCAAGGCCCTGTGATTGATTAACATTTGGTATATAGGAAATCATGGTTGATGCCTATGATTTATGTGATAAGGAAAGCACATTTGTAAACATCATGTAAATATGCAAATTAATGAAAAAACCCACATCTAGCTATGCCAATGCAACAAAAAATGATATGGGGGCATGATTTTCCTAAGGATAAGGGGGAGGGAATGTTAACCTTGAGCCACTTTGGAAAAAGGCATGTGTCATGGGGAAATCCCATCAAAACTATCAACTACCCTCTTTCTTGTCTTTCTTCCCAATCATTTATTTCTACTAGAATGTGGTTGAGGTAGTTATTGCATGGAAGGGGAAGAGT
The DNA here is from genome assembly GCA_001517045.1 of Pseudotsuga menziesii. NCBI lineage: Eukaryota > Viridiplantae > Streptophyta > Pinopsida > Pinales > Pinaceae > Pseudotsuga > Pseudotsuga menziesii. Next base: position 71,298 of record LPNX010105154.1, on the reverse strand, counting down.
ATGGGAAAATTTGAATTGTGCAGAGAACCCAATTTTGAATGTCATGTTTTGATTGTATGGGCAAGAAAACACCAGAACCATATGCCAGTTTGACTCATGGATTACATCTTCGTTTGGATTCACATTTTGGGGAGTTGCGGGACGTCTTGCTCATGGATCATCATTCTCTCCATTGACAGGAAGGGGGAGAGTAGTTGAGTTCTTCATGTGTGTGTGTATTCTTCGTGTTCTATAAGTGGTTTTTCCCTTGGTGAGATTGAGATTGTGTGTTGTAGCATTATATTGAACTACATAGTGTATGAGACCCTATTACTTGTGTTCCAGAGTAAAGCTAGTGTTGCTGAGTCTCCCTGTGGTTGTTGTGTTTTGCACCCTGGTTCAGGTCTGAACTATGTAAAAGAATTAGGAATGGGAGAGATGTAGAATGTGCTTGATAAACCTAGTGTGTAACTTCACAATAAGATAAGAGTGGTTGGTGAACCTGCTATGCACATCCTGAAGAGAACTGGAATGGAAGGTGTATCCTGAGGGACTATGGAGTAGAGAAGGGGACACTTCCTTGTGTTGAGTGTGTAGGCAGTAGGGTAGCCAGGACAGATAGGTCTTGTGAAGGTGTTTTTAGCTCTATATATGAGCTCACTATATTAGTAGTTCTTCCTACCCATTTCCTTAGAATCCTGATAAACCCAACTGGAAATATGGCTTGGCTGGTAGCCTGATAAACCCATATGTTGGCTTAGGTTGTGTCTAGTTGAGTTTGACCTTGTGAATAACCTTTGGTTGGATAGTATGATTAACCCAGCAGTGAGATGGCTTGACTGTGTACAGTCTGATAAACCCATCTGTTGGATTGAATGGTCCCTATCGTGAATATTGGTTTGACTTTGAACAGTCTGTAAAACCCAAGTGTGAGAAGGCTTTGCTGAGTGGCCTGTGAAACCCATCTATTGGTTTGTTTTCCCTTGCAACCTAATAAAACCAACTATGTTGGCTTGGATGAGTTTTGTTGCACCCTTGGCTATGTATGAGTATGCTAGTGTTCCCTTATTTGTTGAGGAAATCATGCCTAGCTCGGGCATGGCAGTGTTGCTGAGAGATTGATGAGTGCACTGTCCTATGGTTGGGTGGAATGTTGTAGCAACATAGCTGGTTGTGGGACAAGTTCTTCTCAAGATAAGTGTTCTTGTCTATGTTAGTCTCTATAATTGTATTTCTTTCATTGTAATTGCTTGATGGAATGTGATGAACATGTTGGTTGTGTTGAATTGATGAAGTGTTCCTTTGAATAACTGTAATGATAGGAATCTATGTAGGTTTCCTTCAATTCATTGTTAAGATATGTTGCACAGTTAGAATATCAGATTGATGTTGGCCAGGATGGCCAACTCTATTTAAGACTACGATTAGCAAGTCGAATTCTTGAGCATAAACCTTCTTCCACAATGATTTATTCCATAGGAGGGATGTGGGATGCACAAGACACCCTTTAACATATTTGGACCTCTACAAATTCCTTTCCAAAATTCCCTTTTCGCAACTTGCGGGATGCGGGATGCGGAGATGTCTTTTTGTGAATTACGACTTTCTGTATTTTTCGTTCTGCAACGCACCTTTCTAATGCGGGATGTGGGATTCGGGATCATGGTATCGCGATTTCCCCAATTCCCAATCCCGCAACTCAACCTTTCCACGTCGTTGATTCTTACAAAATGATTCTTTTCCATTGATATGTTTTAGATGCGATATGCGGGATTGGGGATGTGAGATCTTAATTTTTGTAACTTTCTAAATCCCGCAACTAGGGCTTTCCACACCATTTATTTTGAGGGTGGATTCTGAGCTATTGATTTGATTCCATATGTGGGACCATTTGTGATCGCTTATTTTCATCCCATTTTCTCTCTGTCATTTGATCTACTCTGAGATATTTCCTTACAGATCGTCGAACTGATCAATGGAAGATAGGAGGGAGTGTGATAGTGTTGGAAATGTCGAGAAGTGTTTGCGGCCATGCCCTGTGTTTCGATGAACAGTAAAGGTTCTTGATGAAATTTTTAATTCCACATGATAATGAGGTATGGGTATGTGACACATCCCATTCAATATTTCCCCGCCTCAATTCAACTGATGTACACTAGTTCCTTGGAATCATGTCTAATGTGTGTATGAACTGATGAACCCATTCCTGTCACGGACATGCCTCTCATGTTGCATGACAATACTCAATATGGTCGATGAGATTATTAAATCATGTATACTTTTGACCAGTATAACTTCTCTCTTCTTTGAATATTATTTCAATCAATCTTTGATATTGTTTCCATTCTGAATTAGATTGTTTATGTGCGACCCACCATCTAGAGGGTGTAGCTTTCAACACAAAGTCCAGGGTGAGCAAGTGTTGATGTTCTATGACTTTTTATTCAAACTCTGTTAGAAAATATGCAAGGTTAGGTAAGCCTTCATAGGTAGGTAGATCACATTCCTTGATTCCTACCTATTGCACAGACTGTGTAATTCTTGCACACTTTCTCATCGATACTTCTTGCATCTGATTCTTCCAATTTCCAATACTTCAAGAGAATCTGATCTATAGGAGATAATATTCCTCCAGCTAAGGCTTCAAACATTTGTTGGATTTACATAATCATCCCTTGCATACATGATGTTATAAACATTGTCAATATATTCACCTTTTCCTTCATAATTTAATGGCTCGATGTAACTCTGACCTTCTAGCAGATTAATTGGTGCAACCACCCTTAGCTCTGAATCTTCAAATGATAATATTATTTTCTTAAAATTGATGATGGTATGATTATCAATAGCCTAGTCAATCCTTAAAAGTGTAGGATATAGGTTTGTTTCATCAACAATTTCGATTACTTCAAAGTCAACACACATTCTCAAGACTTCTACCTCGACAGGAGCTTGAGTCAGTCGATCGATAGGTATAACTTTCAACTAATTTATTAATCTAAGCTAAATACAAGACCTATCTAGTCGCGGTTTTCACATGCTTTCCCATGTTTTTCTTGTCAGAATGTTGGCATTAGATTTCAAAGGCTAGGATAATGTAGTCCATACCGTAACCTCCTATCTGGGTACTCATTCTTAACTCATGACCGGTATTTAATATTTTTCCCACATGGTTTAGTCTTATGCTTGGTCACGTGTCTTCTTGAGGTTTTCTCTATTAGAGATGTCACTTCAGTGATAGTATCATTATCTTGTATTAGCGATAAGAAACTTTAAAAAAATATTTAATCTTACTAACCTTTCCCGTCGGTTTCTTTCGGAACAACTAATCAAACCTTTCAGGAATATCCATTATTGATCTTCTTAGAAGTGTAGGAGAAGACATTGGCACTTGATTCTTGATGATGAATTATTATCTTGTATCCAAGAATAATTCATTTTCTCTTTGGACATCAAACAATACTTTTTTTTCTATTGGTTGCACCTATGATTGTCCATGTTGTTCCTCTTGGTATGCTCTGGTCGTAGCACCTCCCCTTGTCATGAAAACAACATTTGGTTCCCTCGGCTCAATAGAAATCATCTAGATATCTTGGTTGGGATTCAAATTTGGATTCTGCAGAGGGTTTGAATTTCCCACATTTTGAGTCTACCACTTCACAATCAACTATGGACAATGTTTGACAGTATGATCAAACGCTTTGAAATACTAACATGTATTTATAGGGCTCGCACAGTACTTGGAAAAACTTCCTCATTTCCCACAATTATAACATATGATTTGGCCTCTTCCATTACCAAATCTTGATCCTTGTCCTTGACCTCAAAAATTTTAACCCCCCCTTTTTGAGGGTATTGTTGTTGTAGGCATGAATTCTATGGATATTGGAGCCGATGATATTGAGCTTGAGCCCACTCAGCTTGCATCTACTCTTCATTTTTCATTAAATAGGTTTCAACCATTTTCTTTTGAAACAACTAGAACACTTTGTAGTCCTTCTAATTATGTCCTATTGATTTACAAAAAATACAATATAAAATTTCTTGTGTAGTTACAATATTCTGTAAGTACATGCACTCTTTCAACTGATGACCCCTTGTCTGGAATATTCTACACCAAGGAATCCTTGTGTATTTATTGGGTTCGGTGCTCTTGCTACGACATATTTCATGAATGACAGAAAATTGACCTTGTGGTATCCTTCAATTTTGGATATGGTACACCAGAGTTCTTCTTCGAATTCCTTCTCTTTATTAATTTCCTAGAGTTGTAGTGTAATCTTAGCTAGTTGCAACTAAATCTACGTAATTCCTACACCAGTCTCTCCTACAGGTGAGGATTCTATCTTTGTGGCGAGTTCCAGAGCTTTAATCTGTGACACAAACTTTTTTTGCATTAAAGGAATATGGATGTTCATTAACAATGCTGCAATGAACCACTATGTGTTGTATGTATGACATATGAAAGCTTACTTTAGCCATTAATGTCTTAAATATCTGGTTGAAGTCCCACACATATTCCGTAGAAAAATTCTTAATCTCTTTAATATATGTAGTACACTAAGATTCTGATTTGGGATTTATAAATTCATCTATTAGTCTTGCTCGAATTTGGTCGAGTGTTTTTTGCATGACTCTTGTCGGAACCACAAAGAGCTTCATATACTAGTCAAGCACTATTACAGAGAGAAATTCCTATGGCTTGGGGTACCACAACAGATAGCTTGACTCCAGAAATCAATCCTTTCCAATATGCAATAGAAATTAAATATCTAACACTAAAGGATCATACCTTGTACCTTATTTTGGACGGTTGAAGTAGATCCCTATTGAGCTTTCCAACTTCAGCTTGAATTGATAGATTACTTCCTCTACAACAAGTAAACAATACAAGCATACTATATATATTGGTGTTAGATCTATTCTAGCATATATAATCAACAATGTATAAGCATTTGAAAACATCCATGGATAAAATATTCATTCAAACACACATTATTGGACAAGAAAAGATATTTCTATTAATATAAAATCAGAGATTACAATGGATACAACCTCTGTCGGCATGTCTGTGAATCAGAGAAACTGAATCCCCCATTTGGGCCTCCACCACCTCAATCCTCCATCTCTCAATAGCAAGCTCACAAGCAAAAGGAAAGATTGGGAAGAACACAAAAGTGCTCCAAGGGACAAAGGGATGCAGACTCAAGCATAAGTTTCGGAAACAATGGACTATAGTTTCTTTGCTCTCAATTCTCTCATATGCCTTCAATGTACCATAGAGTTCCTTATATAGCTTTTCAAAGGGGTAATGAAAGGTCGAATCCGAGCGATCTCAAGGCATAGGGAAGGCCAGGGGTCAAGTGAGTCGGATCCATGTCAAGGAAAACTCCAAAAGGATTTGGATTTTGTACACATCCCTATGTACGCATTTTTAGTGGTCAAACCCACGTATATACACGATTAAGGGTTTAAAAGTTGCGTGTATCATTTTTCACATGTTTTTAGGGATGGTCAAGGAAACATCAAAGGACAAAAAATGGTCCAAGGGGTCTAAAGAGTCTGCAGAGGGACAGGGGAAGGCCATACAAAGTGTGATTCACCTAGAGTGGTAAAATAAGCTATAACAGATGCCCCCTAATGTGTGAGGTTAGAGGGGTCATATGATGGCCTAAATACATTATAAGTCCATCCCAAAAGTGGAGTGATGAAGGATCCCAAATGGAAGACCAGCCACCCAATCATCATAGTACAATGATACAACTCTGCACATATAGTAGTCCCGGATACATAAGAGTACAATGGCCATGAATAGGCATGATACAAGATATCACATAAGTGGTCATCTCCACGTACAATATACATAGATCAGAATCTCCATGATGAAGATATACAAAGGACCATGATCTCCATAAGAGCTGAAGATATAATAGATCGAGGTCTCCATAAGGGCTGGAAATGTCTAACATATACTAGAATCAAGTCACGAGAGCTGAAATCTCATGAACACTGGCATGATCCACGAGGTAGCATATAAGAGATGCTACCAATCTGGAATGTCTTCTACAAAAAACCGCTACGAGTACATGTCCTACTATGTGAATAGAGGTGTCGAGGTCAAACATAGTAGTCCATCGTCTGATTACCAGTCATTGATGTATACCATTAACAGACGTGAGATCACCCACCGACAATGAAAATGGGAATCAAGGTACTAGAGTGAAAACTAACAAGAGTGAATAAATGTGTTGAGGTCGAACACTTGAGAGGATCCATCGATCAGGGGACATTGATGTATTCCCAAAGACTGTCGATAGCGAGAGAACCTGCCACTGATGATTGCAAGTCTCAAGGCACTCAAAATGACTCTAGATTATGATCCTGGAATAAATGATCTGAAGTCGATGGGATGAAATATGCTAGAAGGAGGGCATTAAGGCATCCCCCATCATCCAACACGAGGTACTCAGCAAAGCTGTATAATGTGGAAGGACTCGATCATAAGGTACACAAACTAGTAACTATACCGGGAATGACCGACATGCAAAGTCAAGATAACTGAGGAATGGACGACTCAGGCTTCAACTTCCTTCAAACAAGAGCAACGATGAATGGTGACTGAATAAAGGCAGCATAGACTCAATATACAAACTAGGACATCTCTGTGACACAGGAGGCATCAACAGAGGCTCCATGGGGACTGGAAGCTTAACCAGTTGGTGGAGATAAACTCAGATAAACAAGTACAACTCCTAAAGTCAAACAATAAACCCAACCAATGGATGTGATATACAGTTCTCTATTCAAAGGAAACACGACTCGACAGCTACCAAAGATAACATCTTTCCTTGTCCGGATTTTTGGTTTTTTAATTTTTTTTGGAATTTTTCAAATATTTAAAAAGATTGAAAAAGAATAAAATTGCTTTAGAGTTACAGACTAGGAGGAGATGAGTGTCATAGGGGAAAACAAACTAGTTCCAAGTAGTGGAACATACCTATGCTCAATGCAAGGACACATGTGTAGGATATCGACACTCAGGGGAAAATCCCCTCCCGGTAAAAAATGGAATCAAGCTACAAAGGATATATAAAATGGCTCTGCATGGCTAGACATGAGACAAGCTCGGGCTATAGTCTGAAATGCAATGCTAGGGAAGCCGACATAAAGCTCAATAAGGCAGGAAAAGCTCATGATAATGCAATTACAACTTGACATGAGGGAGTCTTGAGGGAAATAGGCCAGCAAAAAGATCAAGAGGAGTATGAGGCTCTTGCAAAATGTCATGGCGGAACTAGACAAAGGACTCCCGGACTTAAGAGAGGACTCACAACATGGGTATCAAATGAAAAAGGGAGCTAACTAGGACACCCATGTATAGGAAAGCTCTACCACTCATACCATGCCACTTCTAAAATAGCAAGAAGGTTTCGTGACATAATGGAGTGGGTTCGTACCTAAGGCTATGATGAAACGGTCATAAGGTCATGCAAAATGCAAGTGGATGTGAAATCCTAACCTATATGCCAGTTCAGACATAATACCTGTGATAGGAATTAACAGATCGAAACCTTGGAGAGAGTGTACAAAAACTGGACCCTACATGACAACCATATAAGTTCAAAACAACCCAAAATAGTCAATAAAGAATCCAAACTATAGGATACAGGGAGGAATGATCATGACAATCGCACTGAAAGGAAACAATGCGGTGAACGATGGGACATAAAAAGGAAAGTAAGGTGTAGACCCAACATTCACGCATCCGCCACCATCCCTGTGAGGGTGACCACTAGTGTAAAGATCGAGCGAAGGGAACAAAAATCCTCCACAAATGGAGTAGAGGATGGAATATGACCATTCCTAAATCTATGAGCACAGTAAGGGGCTGTGATGCCCCCAAGTCTGACACAAGGGTCCGTACTAGGACCAAGGACAGGTGATAGGACACTAGGCATGCCGAAAATAAAAGGACCCAAACTCAAGAGAGCATAAATATACTCAAGTAACCACGATCACAAAGGCAAAATATCACACAAAGAGCACACTCCTAAGAAAATCTATAGCCAAAATACAAGCAAACCAAGGGGAGGATATGTGAGCTCCTGAATGCGGCAAGTATGTCTTGCCTAGGAGAGGCTTGAAACTCCCATACACTACAAGCGGAGGTACGTAACCAATTATAGTGGCCCTTAGCTTCAATGCATAAAGCGATTGTGCTATCCGACCTCTATCTGGCTAGGACACCTGCAGAATAACCTTTGCGAAGTACCCCCTCGATATACTAGGTAAGGAAACTAAGGTCACCTCAATATAATCAATGCTCAGGCAGACATTCGCGGGCAGGATTGACCGTATGGGTAGGGTAGCAAATCCCAAAACTCTCAAAAGAGCCCCTATATATGAATCATAATCCTGGAAATATCTCCGGTGCTACTCAGTTATGACTAGGGGTCATCCCAATCAATAATTGCTCACACTGCCTCGTGCTTAACTCCCTTTTGAGAGGAGGATCCTGAGAAACACTGGTTATACCAAGGAATTTCACACACTCACCTAGATGGACACATACATGTTGTTTAGTGGTCTTGGAGAATTAACTCACAATGAACTATTCCAAGACCCTAAAACCTAATCTTGTTGGTGAACCCTATCAAATAAAATAGTGTAGTTCATTTTAATTAAGCGTTGATTTTAATTGGATGTAATTAAGGGAAATGATCGTGCAACTAATGAATTTATGACTCAGCAATGAATTAAATATGCACACCATAACAAAAAATGCTAAGTGAAATCTTTGTCAAATGAAAAATAGGGTATGCCGCTACATGAGATGCATAAATATATATTCCTTTCTGAATGCCAATGCAATCCTTCCTATATGAAAGCCTAAACACAACTCTCATCCAAGAAATCTAATGCAAGTACCTCCTCAAATCCATATCTAAGATGCAACTAAGAGTGCAACTACTTTGTATTTTTCAATATAAAAGAATGAAAAATGCAATAAAAGTCATCTAAAACTCTCAGTCTCTGCAGCAAGTATAAAATACAAGCCCAGCAAGACACCAAGACAAAAAATAGTAATGCACTAATGGAAAAACAAAAAGGATAAATGACTAAAACTACTTTCAAAGAAAAATCAATGAAAAAGCAGTCTCTGGTCACAAAAGAAGCATCCAACCATGGGGACTTCACTTAGTGATCCTCTCACATAACACGTGCGATCGTGGGATATTAAAGAATACCCTTAATTTTCAGAGATATTGCCCCAAATTATTTTTGTTGAAACCCCCTCCCAATACTTAAAACCTCCTCCCCACCCCTTTTTATACCTCAATCCTTATAAACCACCCTACCCACTCCCACCTTAAACTCCTCATCCCCCCAATACCTGCAATATATTGGTTCAATTTTTTATAATTTTAAAACCCACAATATGAACTAACGTGATAGGATATTGGTCAATAAGTGAAGCCCCCATGCATCCAACAGACAACATCAGACCCAAGGAAGACCCAACCACACTCACAACCCACCCAACAACTTCCCACAACATCAAACTCACCAAAAGGGAGGATCTACATGACTGTTTAAAGAACAACTACGCATATACGCAACTTTTGTCCAAAAACCTGCATGTATACATGGATTTTGGCCAAAACCCTGCGTGTATACACGAATTTTGGCAAAAAATCCACATATGTACGCGATTTTTGGCCAAAAACCTGCGTATACAGAGAAGGAAGTGGTAAAACGTAGGTCAAGGGTCAAACCAATAAAGGGGAGTGTCAATGGATGAACATACTATAAAATGCAACAAAAAAAAAAGGAGAAACAAAGATCAAGTCAAGAATATCAAGCCCATTGTGCCTGCAAAACCCAAATAAAAACAACGAACATCCCTAGTGGAGTCACCAATTCTGTTACGGAGAGAAATTCCTATGGCTTGGGGTACCACAACAGACAGCTTGACTCCAAAAATCAATCCTTTCCAATATGCAATAGAAATTAAATATCTAACACTAAAGGATCAGACCTCGTACCTTATTCCGGACGGTTGAAGTAGATCCCTATTGAGCTTTCCAACTTCAGCTTGAATTGATAGATTACTTCCTCAACAACAAGTAAACAATACAAGCATACTATATATATTGGTGTTATATCTATTCTAGCATATATAATCAACAATGTATAAGCATTTGAAAACATCCATGGTTAAAATATTCATTCAAAAACACATTATTGGACAGGAAAAGCTATTTCTATTAATATAAAATCAAAGATTACAATGGATACAACCTCTGTCGGCACGTCTGCGAATCAGAGAAACTGAATCCCCCATTTGGGCCTCCACCACCTCAATCCTCCATCTCTCGATAGCAAGCTCACAAGCAAAAGGCAAGCTTGGGAAGAACACAAAAGTGCTCCAAGGGACAAAGGGATGCAGACTCAAGCATAAGTTCCAGCAACAATGGACTATAGTTTCTTTGCTCTCAATTCTCTCATATGCCTTCAATGTACCATAGAGTTTCTTATATAGATTTTCAAAGGGGTAATGAAAGGTCGAATCCGAGCGATCTCAAGGCATAGGGAAGGCCAGGAGTCAAGTGAGTCAGATCCATGTCAAGGAAAACTCCAAAAGGATTTGGATTTTGTACACATCCTGATGTACGCGGTTTTAGTGGTCAAACCTACGTATATACGCGATTAAGGGTTTAAAAGTCACGTGTATCATTTTTCACGTGTTTTTAGGGATGGTCAAGGAAACATCAAAGCACAAAAAATGGTCCAAGGGGTCTAAGGATTCTGCAAAGGGACAGGGGAAGGCCATACAAAGTGTGATTCACCTGGAGTGGTAAAATCATCTATAACAAGTGCACTACCCCTCAGGGTTGTGATCATCACTGCCTTTTTTATTACTTCAACATGGACCTGTCGCACAGTCCATATGGATTCACATAGAAATCAATTTTTCTATAGGTCTTCTAGCCCATTTTTCGTTGAATATCAACAGCTTAATATCATTCCCAGCCATTATATTGGTCCTTGGTACTACTGGGTAAAACATTTGGTTAGTAGGACTTCCTTGTATACTATTCCCACATTTAGTATTACTTGAATTGAAAAATCCACTAGGAGATGATTTTATGGACCTTACCTCTAGAGACGTACATGGAGTCGTAGGTGTTTCGCATTTGTATTCTAGATCTGGCGCTTCTTCTTCTTCTTCTTCCTTTTCATGGATAGGATGATATTCCTCTTATTCATCACAAGAACCTTCATCAAAATGTGACATCAACTCATAGTATTCTCCTCTTGTTGTACTGCAACTTCCTCTTCTTCTCACATTTCTTATTATTTTTCCCTACCGAAATTTCCTTCAACTTCTTAGAAGTCCACCCTATAGTGTAATTATGTTATCACTAGGGAACATCTCAGCTAACCTTGCTCCATTTTTTTGACACTTATTCTATGACATAACCCAGGTCTTTATATACAGTTCTTTACTCATTGGATTCCATTCTCAGGATCCCTTTCTCGCATACAAGCATTTTGATCCATATTTCCAAAGATGTCAAGTACCTTCCTCTGTGTCCTTAGAAAAATCATCTTTCTAATTCGCTATATGACCTTATAGCAACGACGATGATTTATGTGATATATCTTTCCAAAAATACTATCAACCCAGGAATCAATAGCTCTAGATATGGGGTTTCTAGTTCTTTTCAGTCGCTGAATCAACTGAGGACTCCACTCTCTCAGTTCTCCTCCTTGAAATTTTTTTCACTGGGTTTCTATCTTCAAAAACCACTCATACAACAAAATAGGAAACTTGAAAAAAAATAATGAATATCCTTATATAGGTATCACTCCAGCCACTTTGTTGGATTCAATAGTGATCCTTCACTTTCTTCTCGTGCAAACCTTAATGCTTTAGAATCCACCCACTCATGAATTTCAAGCTTTTTAGGATGCTAAAACATATCCCTCACAAAATGATTCATGGTCCTAGAATCCGAACCATTTGTTGGTGTTTCTCCATTAAACCCAGGTTCATATTCTTGTTTGTCCATCAACAAATACTAATATATCAACCCAACAAAGTAGGGCTCAATTGGAAACACCTTTGACGCAGATGCAGTATCACCTGAGATATCTCTTATTGGTAACTACCGGAACCAGGTTTCTGTAGTTGTGTGGAGATCTCCTCTTCCTTGGGACCTTACTATATTTATCGACCGAATTTGGTGGTTATATTATTTATTTGTATTGCATGCATTCAATATGTGACTCTACTTGTCCATCAATAGATATTATAGCAGTTAGTATACTTCATTATTAGCGAGTCCAACTAACAACAATGGTGCAACTGATTCATATAAGGACTCATTCATAATCAAATACACATACATTCATTCAACATAAAAACATTCATCAAATATACACATAGAAAACATTTAACGTGGAAACCCATCCAGGAAAAAAAACAAAGGTGCTCTTCATCTGGCATGAGAAATATATGGCACCTTTCGTCTGCGCACTCAGCTTGCAGACTCTATTCTATATATTCTTCTACAATCTATACAGACTTATCTCTCCACTCATTCTGTGTAGTCTCTGGTATCTACAGTTTCCTATCCTTCACCCTACTATCAATATGCACACATCCTAGATTGACTCTCTCTTCCCTACAACTATACAACTCTAAAGACAGAGAAAAGAAAACCACAACTAACTCAGGCCGACCAAGAGTATATATATATAATTTTCTAACTCCGAGGAAGTAAGAAACCAACCAACTTGCAGACATCTTGGGTTCACTCTTTTATAGACTCTTACATGTCATAATCAACTAACTTCATTTTATTAGCCGACAAGCTGTCATTCCTTTATCGTTCATTTCAATTACAACTTTCAGTAGGTACTATTGGACCAAAATACAAAGATGATTCATTTCCTAAAGCATGAGTTATCCTAACTAAATTCTTACCCACGATATCTTGAGATATCCTTTTCAACCTCTCCACGTCTTCTTCTATTGTGGTTCCTTTAGTCACGGTTGATCTCATCGCATATTCCCTTTTGTCACACGATCTTCCCTCGTGGCTACTTATTTCACATCTTTCCTTCTATTGAACCTTCCTATATAGTTCCTTCTTCTATCGTATCTCTTCCTCCATTGCAACTTCCTTCTTCATGTGACCAAACTCTTCATATTCCTAAGCAAAATTCTAACTGAATTATTCCTATATTTTCCTAGGTCCAACAATATTCTTCATCACTTGAAGAATCAGTTTCTCCTTTTGAGTCTCTTTATTTTTGGGTCCTCATCTTCAGTTGTGTGAGAATGATGTCTCTTCTTATTTTACTTCTTGTTGAAGGAGCCTCTATTTTTTGGACAATCTCGGGAGTAATGTCCCTTCTCATCACAAGTGTAGCATCGAATGTTGGAAGGATCTCTTTTGAATTTCTTTTGTATTTTCTGATCATGGTCCTCCCTTTTGTTGTGATGATCATCATCCTTATTTCTATGATACCTTATGGTGTGAACTGTGAGATATTGATATTCAATTGCTCCCATCTTCTCTTCTCTTGTTATGATTCAAGCCTCTTCTTGTGTACATTCTTCCTAGAGTCAGTTGAAACTGATCAACCTCCTTTTATCGCATATTCCTTGAATGAATCAATACCATGATATATATAGAGACCATTCTAGGTGGTCATAAAAATATCTCCTTCTTATACATTCTCTTTGAATTATTCAATTTATTTCTTGATTTGAGCAACCCTTGTGAAGTAGGATTGCATGGTATTTTAGTTTTGTATCTTCACATTCTTTAGTTGGTTCCTCAATGTCATATTTTGATTGATGTTCTATCCTTCAAACAACTTTGTCAAAGCATTAAAATATTAATTAGGAGTATTCAAGGATGACACATGGGACATGAGATTATCCTTAATAGAATCGGTAATGATTCTCTTGAACTTGACCAAGTTCTTCCTATGGATATACTTATCTTCATCTCCCTCTGTTTCTAGAACTTCCTTACTTATATATTGATCCAAATCATTTTCTTCAAGGATCAGGGAGATAACGGTACTTCCATGCTTGGAAGTTGTCAGTTCCCCCAAGATTATCCTCAATATGGTTATGATGAGTCATTTCGAAATGAGAACCTCAAATGGAAATAGCAGAGGTTTAGATATTACCAATTTGAGGAGTCCGACCAGGTTTCGGAGCTAGTTGACTTAGGGTTTGTCAAAGAAACCCTGATTTTCCAAACTTGGAGTTTTGGAATTTTTTCTGGATAAAAATATGTGCCTCCTTGAGGTGATTTGATCAGTAAGGTCCTTTACTAAAAGATAAGGTGGGAAGCCTCTGAAACATGATTCCCTAGTTTCTCTCAGCAAGAGTGTCTCGGTTAAAAATGAAACTTCTTCAAATTTTATTTTTATTCCACCAAAATGTGCTCCCTCATAGGTCAAGTTATCCTATCCCTCTTTTCTTGATGATCTATTGATATAATACCTTGAACTAGGAAACCTTAGTTTCCACTACTGCACAGTTACTTCTTTAGGAGAGGCTTTGATACCATGTTATTTTTTCTTATGTAATTCAAATTGATTAGGATCTTTATCTGAAAGAATAACAAGCACAACAAGATGCATATGATAGAGTATATACACATTATACAAAAAATTTCCTTGGGGTAACCATAAAGGATAAAACCCCACAAACTTCCTCAGAATAGTTCTCTCACTAAGACAATATGACAAGATGCCAAAAAAAACTAAGTATAAGAAGTCTTCTGCATCTCTCTCTCTCTCTCTCTCTCTCTCTCTCTCTCTCTCTCTCTCTCTCTCTCTCTCTCTCTCTCTCTCCTCCTTGTTCTTGTCTCTCTTCTCATGTGAACTTGAGTGAATGAGTGTGTGTATAAATGAGGGAGGGAACCTCCCTATTTATACCCTTCAAGTGACTAACCTAATAACTTGACTGGGCCAACCTCTTACCCTAAGAGGGACGAATTCACCTAGGGAGACTTAAAAATACATTTTATTATATTCAAGTTGGGAACTACTTTCCCAACTTATAACAGATGGTTTAACTCAATGACCATGTACAATAATAACATCGCAAAAGGATGGAAACACATCTCCAATGGGGGTACAACAATATAAAATAATAATATACATCAAAATATCTTCTGAAGTTACAAATACAACAACAAGCTTCTCTTCTCTATTGGATATCCTTCCTTCTTCTTGTACACATTCTTCCCATAGTTTTTTTAACTTGCTTATATTTCTTCTAGCACATATTCCTCTAATAAAGTAATCCCACTCTCTTGGAATACCATTTAAAGTGGTCATCACAACTTTCACTTATTCCACAATGTCACCAATGGCTTCTAACTGATCTTTGATGTGAGATACTCTTGAGAAGTATAATTGTATAGTTTTTTCCTTTTGTATCTTCACACCCTTGAGTTGGTTTATCAAGGTCATTCTTCTATTGATGTACTTTAATTCAAATATACTTATTAGTGCACTAAACATTTCCTTTGGAGTATTCTTTGAAGATACTTGGGGTATCAAATTATCCTTGATAGAATCATCCATTATCCTCTTGGATTTTATCATATCCTTCGTGTGCTTGGCATTTTCTTAATCTCCCTCTAGTTCCTTGACCTCATCTTTGATGTAGCCTTCTCGGTCATGTTCTTAAAGAATTAGCATGACTTTGTAATTCCATACTTTGAATTTCTCTTCTCCCTCAAGCTTATCATCAAGATTGGTACTTATTTGTCATCTTTAATGATTGAGAACGTAAAATGGAGATATAGCAGATACAACTTACCAATTTGAGGACTGCTTCTGCAATATGCTTTAAGATGACCTAGGGTTTTACTATAAAAACCTATTTTTTAGTTTTTGGCACTTGAAAAACTAATTGGAGGAAAATATGTGCCTCCCTAAAGAGAGATAGACTATATCTTTCTTTTCTGAAATATGTGGATGGACCTTAAAAATATGATGCCCTAGTTTCTCTCGACAGTAGTGGTAGGTCAAAAAATGAAAATCCACATAATTGAAAATTTCTTCAACAAAAAGATGCAATCCCCTTGGGAGATTGAATGGTCCCTCTTTTCCAGCTAATCTGTGAAGGAAGGTGTCCTAAATAGTGATCTCTATCTTTTTCAACTGCGGAAAAAGTTGTTCCACAATGTCTTCTTTTAGGTTGGATCTGATGTCATGTTAAGATTTTAAAAGTTGTTATACTAAAACAAAAGGATCATTAAAAGAATAACAAGCATAGTAAAACAAAAGAGAACCAAAATATTTATCATGGGAAACCCTTGTGGGGAATAAAACCCAACAAAAATTCATCGATATAGAGTTCAACCAAGTACAATGTAAAACCCAAGAAAGAAGACTAGACTACTTCCTTCTCTTCAAATGGATTGTTTCTCCTCTCTATCAGGAACTTGCTTGAGTTCTCGCAATATCCAAATGAGTGAGGCACCTATCCTATTTATAATAATCAAATGAGAGGCCTAATAACCCAATAGGGCCAACTTCTCCTTGCTTCCAAGGCTGACTTGCCATGGGAGACGCAAAAATACATTTTAATATTACTTTTGTGGGTTCTAATGTCCTGAATTATAATGAATGTTTTACCTCAAGATTTTAAATGACCAAATACATCAATGACATCCCCGATTAGAAGAACAATATCTTCGAAAGTAGGAATAACAACAACAACAACAACAATAATAATACAAAAATAGAAAATATCTTCCGCAATTACATTTATTTAACACTCCCTCTTAACAAGGAAGGTATTTTACAACAAAAATACATCTGTACAACTGACTGGTGAGTCTATATGTCATAGGAAGTTTTGAAAAATTATATCATCATCAGATGTGTCATTGAGCAGATATTTTCCATCAGGCCTCACTTATGGGAACTCTATTTGCAACTATAATTAATGATCTTTGACTCCCACTCAAATGTGATGTCCCCTTTTTGGTAATTTTATTAAAATACCAATTCTTCAATTATTTCACAATGTACTCAAATTCAACTTCTTACAACTCTAGTTAAATGGATTCAATTGATCCCAAAATTCCTCCAATTGCTTTAAAATTGGTGAGGAAGGTCCTGGGAGGTGATGGGACATATTAGCACATATATCGGACATATAATCAAATGATATACCAAAACATGGTCTGAAATTTAAAATGGAAGAAGTTTCGGGACAAGACTAGTCAATTTGGGAGATGGAAATCCCCCTTGGGTCCTAGAACAAATCTCTTCCAAGAACTGTACAATGTTCACTAATGGTGGGTATGATACTTTGATATGTTATCAGAAATTAGTTAAATTATATTTTCATCATCATATGTGGTTTTTGGTTCGAATAGGTATTCAAGAGAACTCCATGAATTTACTAGTAGTTTTGAGGTTCCAACCCCCAACGGTACATGAATCCAAGTAGCTCCAAATGCTCCTGAATTGTACAAGAAGGTGTATGAGTGATATAATAAATTAATTATAATTTTCAGGTATTTATTATTGCCTTCCAATTAATTCTGAAAGTCTATATCAAATTCTAAATAAGATAGATGCTTTAACTAGTAATTTTGGGGCTCAAATCCCCCCGGGTAATTGCCAGAATGGCCTCCCAAATGTACATTAAATCACTTGAATTCTCAAATTGAGGAAGGTAATGTGTATAGGAAATCACCAGGGACTCATATTCTGAACCAATCGAACTCCTAGGTTTATTATCACTTCCTTCAATCCTATATATAAAAACTAGTTTTGAACCCTTGGGGAATGAGATGCAATTTAATCCAATGGTTATGGAATTCGACCCAATGGCCAAAAAATATCTGTTAATGAATATGAAACCTAAAATATGCTTCAGTGACATTCCATTCATGCATGGATAATCAATATTTTACAGATCCATTCAAATATACCAATATTATAAGGGTTTGCAACAAGGAAGTGGGAAATGGTATTGTTTCTTTATTACTGATCAATAATACATAAAATATCTAGGCATTTCGACCTGATAAATTGATGAACAGATAAATAATATTATTTACATAATAATACAAAATTATGTACAAATAGGAGCTCCCTCAAAAAGATAAATGGCTCACCAAGTGCGCCTCACTCCACTGGGCTGAAATATGGTGAAAGAATGTGAGATGGGAGGGGGAATGAGCTGAATCCTGAAGTGTCCACGAGCTGATGTAGCTGAACCTGTATATATTTTTTTTAACAAAAACTAAAAAAGGATTTTATAAAACAATTTGTGCACAGCCATTCATTACAGCAGTGGCAAGACAAAGTATTCCTGCAGATCAAAATTGATGCACAGAAGGCTTAACCTAAGAGTTTTCCAAAAAACTGCACACAAAGTTTTTTCAAAATAGCTAGTGTCTCAGGTAGTATATACCCTTATAAACTGTTTACATAATAAAATATAGTAGAACATTTAACCATAAGAAAAGAAAACAGATTAAGGGTTGCCTCTAAAATTCTTGTGTTGCACTACTGATTCTTCCTCCATTGTGTGCTCAGCTCCTGCAGTTGCTCCATTCACCCTGCTTCCCTGATTCATGGTGATCAAATGCTCAAGATATTCCTGAATCCTATCAACTTTTCCCATAATCTCTTGCAGGTTGCTTTCATTATCATCAATCCGAGAGTCGTGGTTACTGATCTGCAAAGAGGTGTAACTCACTATTTCTCCCAAGCTTTTGATTTCCTGTGCTATTTCTTTGTTGTCCATGACTCCGATTGCTGTAATCTCATACAAACGCATTATTCCTGCATTTTCACCAGCTTGAGACATTCTTCGAGCTTCAGCAGAGATCTCAATGCAAGCAAAGTGACTGTGCAAGGAACGAGCAGCGAGGATACAGTCCTGAATCTCAACCGAGGGAAAACTAAGAAAACACCTGAGCACTGTAAGCTCCTGCTTCAACAAAGAGCCCCCGTGCCTTTCTGAACAAACTAAAGTACCCACAGCACCTTCCTACCACCCAGTACAGAGACAACCCAAGACCGAACTTCATCTCAAACTACCAGAATGCGTAAGATTTATACCAAAGCCAGGGCCTGTAGACCAAGACGCAGAGGGGAAACTACAATGGCAATTGGAGAAGGATGCAAGAGAAAGCCTCTCCTTCACAAAGGAATGAGTGAGAGGGAGAGCTTGCCATAGGATTCCCAACAGCCTCCCTCCTTCAACACTTGCTACCACATTCAGGAGAATTCACATGGCTTCAGGAGAACCAGAGCCAAGGTCCGGAGCAGAACAAATAAGCATGTTGCTGCAAGGCAACGGCATAGAATAATAAACAAGGTGATAAAAAACATGCAAAGAAGGATTGCAATTAACCAAGGGCTGGAAGGTCTTAAATCCTACTGAGATCAAGAAGTAGAGAGGACAGGAGAGATTCCACGTGGCAGAGGGAGGAGATCTGGCGGGATAGTATAGTAAATGCTTGGAACCGTCGAGAGGCTGGAAGGAGTGGAGGCCAGTTGCGATGAAGTGAAGTGGAGAGAGGGGTAGAAAGGAGGAGGGGGGGATAAGTAAGGATGGATAAGGGGAGTAAGATAAGGAAAGGGGAGTGAAAAAGAGAAAAGGTGAAGAAGAAAGAGGGCCTTTAAGGCTTCCAAAAGAATGAAGGAGGGTTAAGAATTTCATTATGATAATCCGCTTAGTGAGAGATCAGGGAGGGGGCTTCCAACACCACATTAGGGAATGAATTTGAGGATGGGATGGCTTCCATCCTGACTGTAATGACCTTGTGGGAGAGTGGTGCCCACATTAGCCAAACTATCCGCTGCATTGTTATTGTGTCGAAGGATGTGATAAGCCTCATAGGATTTAGACATGAGAAGCTTATATTTTTCAAACAGGCGGAGGCATTTGACTGCTCCAGTAGGGTATCTGTTGATCAGTTTGTAGATGACATGCCTGGAATCTCTGAATATCAAAACCTTTCAAAACTTCTTAGTACTTAGAAGATGTAGACCCTGGATAAGAGCCAGCCATTTAGCTTCATTGTTAGTTTTGTTACCTAGACCCCATGCAAAGGTTTTTTCTACATATCCTCCAGGATCCAAAAGAATACCCCCCCACGCCTGCCACCCCTGGATTACCTTTCAAAGCATCATCAAAGAAGAGAGAAAATGAGTTTTTCTCCTTGAGCCAGGACTTAAATTCATTACTGGGTAGACGTAGCTCCCACGGAAGGGACCTGCTAGGTTGGCTTGCACTGCAAGAGATGCTTTTGGACTGAGGGGAGCTCCTCTCTTTCAAGAAGTTTTTGCACCAAGAAGAATAAGGTTCAGGGATGGAATCTTGCAAAGGGAAGCTAATGTTATTTGAGGCAAACTTTTCAACTATCATTCTTATGGTTTTAGCAGCTATACAGATCGGGACAGCTTTTTGTTCCTTGAAGATGGTATGATTCCTAGCAAGCCAAAGTTGCCAACAAAGGTTCTTTGGGATAGAGGCCCAGAGGTGGCTTAAGATTGGTTTCCTTCTCAAGGAACCTGGAAAATGATTAGGCCAGTCATTGAAGAGTTGAACTACAGTACTTGGGAGGTCTTGTCCAAAATCCGGAGGGAGAACGATCCTCCAAACTGAGAGGGAGACTTTGCATTGAAGAAAAATGTGGCTGGAAGTCTCTTCAGCTGAATTGCACAGGGCACATCGATAGGGGCCAAGAATGCCTCTTTTCCTTAATTTTTCAGCTGTTAAGAGCTTGTTATGCAAGAGAATCCAGGTGAAGCTATTAAATTTAGGGATACTATCAGGATGCCACACCTTCTTCCATAGTCTTTCCTCCATATTCGGTTCTGTGGTTATTTTCTTATATCCCTCTTTGACACTGTACTGCCCTGATTTACCCCATCCAAAGTGATCCCTAGCTGTGACTCACATTGGGGACAAGCCATGGAGAGATGAGAGAAGGGAGGCTGCAGCGTTGGCCAGATGAGCTGGGGGAGATAGCTCCTTCCATCCTGTCCATTTTCCCTTCGAATCCCACCGAGAGAGATCATAAAGAGTGTTAATCCCCTGCTCACTCGCCCATTTAGAAAGAGGAGCTAGTCCTAGCAGCAAGGAGTGAGGGGGTTGTCCTAAGATATTGTTGTTTCAAACATTAATTATTTTCCCATTCCCTAGGATCCAGTAGCAGTCTTCAAGAATTGTGTTAAGGGATGCTTTGCATAGTTTCCATAGAGTGGTTCCTTTACCTGTCCATGCACTGTCCAACATTTTTGATCTGGGATTTCTAATATATTTTTTTCTGATGACTTCCTTCCACCATTCCTTTCTCCTCGTAACTAGTCTCCATATCATTTTGGCTCCCATAGCTTTGCTCATGTGCTCAGGATCTCTGATGCCTAGACCACCTTGACTTTTGGCACGTTTGATCATGTCCCACTTAACCAGATGGAACTTCTTAGTCTGAACTTTCCCTCCCTGCCATAAGAATTTTCTAATTTCCTTACCAATGTTGTTGACGATATTCTTGGGAGCTAGGACCATTGAACTTGTGTATATGGGATAGCAGGATAGGATGGATTGAATTAGAATTGTCTTCCTTGCTAAATTTAGCCATTTTGATCCCAAGGATTGAGTCTTGTTCTTAATTTTTTGAACGACCAGGTTCCACATTGAGGAAGTCAAGGATTTTTTAGCCACGGGGATACCCAAATAGGTAAAATGGGTACAATTAGGATTGGCTTTGATTTGAAGGATTTGAGATATGCTGCAGAGAGTTGTTATAGGGAAATTCCAACTATAAATTTGGCATTTGTTCAGGTTTGCTGAACTTCCCGAGGATTGGAGAAAAATTTCAAGGGGGTTGAGGAAGTTCCTGGCAATTTGAGTGGAAGCTATTCCAAGAAAGATAGTGTCATCCGCAAGCAAAGTATGATTGATGGGAGAGACTCCATTCCTAAAGGAAAGGCCCGGAAGAGACCCTTCAGATTGGAGTCTAAGTAGTATTCTGCTAAGAGAATCAGTGACCAGAATATAAAGAAAGGGGGATAGCGGGCATCCTTGTCTTACCCTGCGAGAGGCTTTGAAGAAATCTGAGGGTCTGCTGTTGATGAGAGGTACTATCCAAGGATAAGTTATGCAGGCTTGAATTTGATTGATGAAGATAGAGGGGAACCCAAATATTTCTAGAACCATAATGATAAAGGAGTGTCTCAATCTGTCAAAAGAATTAGCCAGATCCAGCTTAATGGCCATCCCGGGTTCACCCCTTTTAGTGCTGGAATGAATCGCTTCCTGAACCAAAAGAATATTATCACTAATTTGCCTTCCTGATATGAAGCTGCCTTGATTAGGAGAGATAAGGGAAGGGATGATTTGCTTGAGGCTCAAGGACAGCACTTTTGAGAATATTTTATAGGACGCATTGCATAAAGAGATGGGTCGGAATTTTTTAATGGAAGTGGGGTTAGACTCTTTAGGGATTAGGGCCAGGAAGGTGGAGTTAGTGGCTCCCCCCATATTACCTTTTTCCATCCAAGAGATAAGTTGCATCAAATCCCTCTTAATAAGGGGCTAGAAGGTTCTATAGAAATAAATAGGGAATCCATCCGGTTCTAGGACCTTATCCGGGTGGAGGCTCCAAATAGATTTTTTGACTTCTTCTTCCAAAATGGGGGATTCAAGCCTGAGTCTTTCCTCAGGACTGATAAGGAAGGGAATGTCAGAAACCATTTCTTCCATGAGTCATTGATAGACTGGCTCCTCATCATTATACAAGTGTTCAAAG
The DNA here is from genome assembly GCA_001517045.1 of Pseudotsuga menziesii. Lineage (NCBI taxonomy): Eukaryota > Viridiplantae > Streptophyta > Pinopsida > Pinales > Pinaceae > Pseudotsuga > Pseudotsuga menziesii. The sequence goes on along the minus strand of LPNX010105154.1, from coordinate 48,487 downwards.
AAAGTCCTTACCTTTGTGCTGATAGCCGCTTGTCCTTGAATGACTGCAACATCTTCAGTTTTGAGTTCTCTTATAGTATTCCATCATTGCCTGTCCCTGCATTGATTTTGAAAAAACTTCATGCTCTGATCTCCCCCTCTGAGCCAGAAGATGCGTGAGCGTAGCCTCCATCCCTCCTCTTTTTGTCTTAGAATTTTCTGGAGTTTTGATTCCAGTTCGATTTCCTTAACGAGGTGCTCCTTGGTGATCGTACTTACTTCCATTTCTTCTTGGAGAAGCTCCATATCCTTTATGATGATTTTCTTTTGCTCTGCGGGTTCTTGATATTGAGTTTTTGCCCACAATTTGAGAGCTACCTTCACCCTTTTTAACTTCTATTCCCAAGAGAAATTTGGAGATCCTGGAATGAAACAACGCCATGCACTAGATATAATATCTTTGACTTCTTCCAATTCTAGCCATATATGGTTGAACATAAATGGGATGGGCCCTAGGTTTTCCACCGACAGAAAGAAGAGACATATAGGTTTATGATCTAACACAGCAGAGCACAATATTTTGACTTCTGGATGGGGATTGAGGAGATGAGTACTGACCAAAAAATGATCCAGCTGGGCTGCGATGTGTCCAGGCCCCATTCTTTTATTGCTCCATGTGTAGATGCCATTTTTTGGTTTGATATCTGTGAGGCCCCACTGAGAGATGAGATCTTCCATCCTTTCCTTGAATGGATCCCTCACCTTAGAACCGCCTCTACGCTCATCTGCTGAAATAGTAGCATTAAAATCCCCTGCGATGCAACAGGGTAGAAGCTTTTTATCTTCGCATTGCTCCCTTAGTGATGTCCTAAAGCTTTCCTTCTGTGAGTTCATGTTTGGGCCATATACATTCCCAATCCAAAATTGTTCTTTGCTTTCTTTGTTTTCAAGTTTTATAAGAAGCCAATTTCTATTTTCTATAGCAGAGCTCAATTCAAACTTATCTGTATTCCACCAGCATAGTAGCCCTCCAGAGGCTCCACTTGCACTGGTGGCAAGGCCTGTCCCTTTTGGTCAGATACTTTTGATTGTTACAACGTTGTCTTTAGCTGATTTTTTTGTCTCCTGGATGAGTAGGATTGAGGCAGTTTCCATTGATTTAAACCTTTTGATAACTTCTAACTTCTGCATACCTCCCAAGCCTCTGCAATTCCAGGAGACTACTTTCATTATTTCCTGAGTTGTTTGAGGGCCGTATCTTTCTCCTTTCTCTCCTCTTTTGCACTAAGCAGATATTTGTTTGCTTGCGAGTTTTTTACTAAAAAGTCTAGATTAGACTGCTGTCCTGTCTCCTTTTCTCTTGCTGCCTCCTGCTCTCTGATGATTTTGTTAGATTTCCTTCATTTTCTGGAAAGAGGTTCTTGCTCTTCTATAGAGGTATTTGTTATTTCTTCCGAGCTTGCTTTTGCCCTTAATCATGTAACAGATCCTTCAGAGTTTGTCACTTTATATTTCCTTTCCTTAGGGTGCCCAATACCCTCTTCCTGATCTTCCTCTTACTGATGCTACGGGACTATAGCCGGGGGTTCAGTATCCTACTGCTGCGCCAATTCAGGGTTTTCTTCTTGATTTTATTCTTCTTGCATCTCAACTTCCAAGGCCTCAAACCTATTTCTAGGGGGGTTCTTTGACGTGGGGATCTGCTGTTTTGAGGGCTTGGCTACCCTCTTCCCGCTTGCAATGTTCCATCCCTCACTTGGTGGGCTGTTTGAGATGGGTTTCTCAGGTTTTTTCGGACATGATTTTGCGAAGTGGCCATATTCATGGCAGTATTTGCATTTGAACTAGATTTGCTCATATTCTACTATTTGTAGATGATTCCATCCATCAATAGAGAGCATGATTGACTCCGGCAGGCCTTTCTCAAGGTCAACTTCAACGCAGATTCAAGCACAGGAGAACATTGGGGCTTTCAGTTTAGATTTGTTTACGTACTTCCCTAGGGTATTCCCTATTGCTCGAAAGTCCTCATCATTCCAGCAATGAACAGGAAGATGGGGGAGCTTGAACCAGACAGGAACTTCTTTTGGGATATATTTTTCTGGATTGAAAGACAAATCCCACTTGTTCAGATACATGCCTCTTGGGCCCATGAAATAAGGTCCATTCCTAAATATTAGATCGCGGTCCTCCTTCTTTTCAAAGATAAAAGCAAAGTATCCTTTTCCACAAAAGATCTGTTGGACTTCCCCCTGGATTAGGGTTCTCCAATTTTTATTCAACCAAGCCTCCACTGAGCGCGGGGAAGGCCATAGGCCGGTGAACAGACCAATGAGTCCTTTATTAGAGAGGGTGACTGCTTTTCTCTTCGAAGCAGCAGAGCAGAGTTTCACTTCCGGGACATCAGCACGTTTGACGAATTTGGAGGAAGGGGCCGCGGTGACTTGGATGGGAGGAAGAGCGGCCATAATGGTCTGGAATCTATCCTCTACAAACGCTGGATTAGGTGGATCCATGAGCAAGGCCACCGACCAGCGGCGGAAGCCCTCGACGAGTAGGGCTCACTCGCTCAGGCGGACCGACTTAGCCAGGAACAGTTCATTCTCTGTCAAGTATTTTTGAACCTGTATATTATAACTTCATTTAATCTCCTTTAAATACCTTAGTGTCCTCTCCAATCACCAATTAGGATGGGAATATTTCACCCTCAAAATTGGCTCAAGCATGAACTAGTCACTCACTAGCTCTCTCTCTTCACAACAACAAATTTCACAACTAAACAAAAATATGATTCTCATGGATGCTCCCTTATTTTTATAAACATTAATGGTATCCTAAACTTCCAAATACATCCATAAACCAAATACATGTCGAATTGGTGTGGCTTTTCATGATATGCCATGTGGCCTCTCTCTTCACCTTCCATTTTCTCCTAAATTGAGTAGGAACCCATTGGGCTTCTCCAAATCACATGAGAGATCTATTGGATTCTCTATTTTGAAATGATATGTCAAAGATGTCATATTTCATCCTTCAGATCTAACTTGTTTCATAACTTTCATATAATCTACATCATTGGTGTCATAGATTTCATAAGTGTAAGGGGAATCTAGCCAAGTGTCCATGAAACTCCCCATTTGGCTCTTCCTTGCTCATGTAAGTTACACTTCATCCCAAATTAGACCTATGAAGAATATGGAAAATTATATTGACCTTATAATCCATCCAAAACATTAGTATTTCTATATATTTTATATTGCAAGAGGTGGATGCCATCTAACATAGGAATTCTAGCTAGTGTGGGTCCCACATCCTCCATGTGTCCTCATGATCACTTGCCACTTTGATTTTCCCTTGTATTTATTTATTTATCTCCTTTATTAAATATTTATGCTATTATAATGTTCAAACATCATTTATCGTCCCCCTTATTCCAAATCTCAAATCTTCCACCCCCAGCCTAGGAAACTAGTGATTTTACTCCTTGGCAATTATTTGACCTTTAGCATCAATTTGAAAATTTTCAATAATATGAAAAGTGTGATTCAGCCATTGTGAGCCAATGCAAAATTTGGGACATTACATCAAATGCATCCATTTTTCACTACAAAGAGGATTCCCATTTGGGTGTTTCTTAGGAACACCTCAATTTCAACCCTGATTTTGAAGCTCCAATGAGAAATCAGATGCTACCACTTACCTCCATGAAAATGATTCTCATTAGCGCTCCCTTAGGAATACCTAATTTTCACCCACAGTTTCGGAGCTTCGATGACAACTTGTATTCTACCACTTGTCTTTATGGTATGGCTTCCCATTTAGGGTTCCTTATGAACACTTGGTTTTCACACCTGATTTTAGAGCTCTAGTAACCACTTGGATTCTACCACTTGTCTCCATAGTAGGGATTCCCAGTCGAGGTCTACTTATGAAAACCTTTTTTTAACCCTTGATTTTAGAGCTTTGATGAACTCTTAGATTCTAGAACTTGTTTCCATGGAGGGGATTCCCATTGAGGTTCCTTACAAGCACTTTACATTCACCATAATTTCAGAGCTCTAATGACCACTGGGATGCTTCCACTTGTCATCATTGTGAGTCTTCTGATTGGGGATCCCTTAGGACTTCCTTTTTCTCAACCAGGATTTAGGAACTCTGATGACCATAAACCATTATACCTGCACCCGATGATTTTTTAGACTCCATGTCAATGAAATGTTAGACCTTCTCTTGATGCTCTTTCAGACTTTCCCTCGATGATATGTCTTACATTCCCTTGATTATATTTCATAATTTCCCTCAATGATATGTCTAAGCCTCCCTAATGGTCTTTCAGAATTTCCTTCGAGGATATGGTGGACCTTCCCCTGATGGGATTTAGGACATGAGCTCGATATGATTTCAAACATAACATCGATAGGGTACTCTTGATTTGTTCATAGGATGGATGAGGATGTGTCTGATATCTCAATGGATGAATGATATTATTTCTTCTTGGAACTCTTGTGGACATATGTAATGTGCCCAATTTCTCTATGCCAAGTTTGAAAATGACTATGATGGAACTAAAAAATATTGTTCTAAGTATGTAATTGTGTCTGTATGGAAAAATTAACACCTTTATGGGAAAATGGACTAGTCCTTTCCTTAATGTGCATCTCTCAACATGTATGTCAAGTTCATCCTAGACAGGGTCCCACTACATTTTTGTACTTTTGCAACTCAAAATTTAGTTATGTTGGTTCTGACATGATTAGTGATAGGAAAAAATAGCTTTTCGGACATGAACCTTTTCAGGTGACAACATCAGCTCCTTCTGTGGGATGGGTCCTCCCTATGAGGTACTAAGAATCCAAAAATAATCTCTAGTGTAAGAAGACTAGTACTTTATCTATTGGGTTATTGATTTAGAATTTTCTTCCTCTCAAAACTCTTCTTTTGGGATAGCAGATGGAAAATAAATAAATAAATAACTAGAAATGTTGGAAATGAATTGTTGGAATTAACTAAGAATACTAGAAACCTACCATCCTAACTTAACTAGCGATGGGCCCAATAGGTGAAAGAACATTCTAGTGAACCATGTATTTATTTTGGCAAGGTTATGGGATGCATACATGAAGAGCACTGATAGGATGGTTTATGACCTCTAGTTTTAGTGAATATAAGGATGAGTTAATACATTCCCAATAATTTAAAATTGCACCCAAGAGGGACACGAGTTACTTTAAGCATAAACAAATTTAGAACTACAACTAAAAACCTTAAAATCATAAGGTAAATTAGTATGAATAGAGGATAAGAATGTATGATTTACCCATTCCCAACACTTGCTTTGATACTTTTCATTGTGAAAAGTCCCATTCATAAACGTTGCAATTGTATATTCATGACAAATTTATTCTATAGTGTATGTAGGCTTGGATGTAGGTGTATAACACAAATCATATTCATTGTTGAGTACTAAACTTGCATATTTCAAGGCCTTCCAAGCCATACCATAAATTTTCTTATCTATGACATCTTCTTGATCATGTTTATCTTGAAGCACTAGATCCTTGTTCCTTGGGAAATATAAAATCATCATGTTTTTCCAACCATCACTCTCATACAAACACTTATTTCCCTCTTTGTCATTTATTTCTTGGAAAATAAAATGTCCATGGGAAATATATCTCTCCCTTTCATGCTCATTTTCAACAAAAATAATGGTAAGGCCATTATCCTTGGGTACATATACAACTTCCAATGCCTCAAATTTTTCAATGGATGATATATTATCTTATTTTCTTATGACAAATTCATGCTCCAATGAGGTTCAAAATTGATTCTTGTTCACCACGTGATTGATTTATTATGGAAATTTTTGACCAAGTGGTCGATCACTCTTAAATTCTTGTTGTGTGACTTATCATTTTCTAAAGCTTCATTATGTTAACAATAGAATCGAATGGATGGTGGAAAATAATTTCATTAATAGTTCTATTATTCCAAGGATCGAAATTTTTATCAAGAATCTCATGACTTCAAAAATCACATGTTTAAAAATGTCATCTTGATGGTTCCTATCATCTAAAGCAACGTCGGGATTTTCTAAACATTCATATAAAAGAATGTATTTTGATATAGAAAGGGGATACTTAAGTAGCTTATTCATTTCATAACTTGCAAGTTTCCATTTATCATTTTCATTGTTTGTATCCTCTTGAATATGCTCTTCAAAATTTATTGAAACCCCCACCTCAAAATTATCTAATGGCCTATCATTATGAATGTGTTTCTCTATATGCTCAATGGACACTAAAAACTTGTTTGATAACTGATTTTTCAAATTTCGTGGAACCCCGCATGTTTCCCTTCCATCTTCATTGGATTCTTCATTTTCTTTGGTAGGATGATACATGAAGGCCAATAATTCAGAAGTTTGCATGGTATCTTCGATCTCTAAGGCATTGTCAATCATGGAGTCCAAATCTAGGAAGTGCTTTTCTTCAATACCTACTTAGAAATTAAAATCATGGGAATCATTACAAAATATCATGATAACCAGCTCTGAAGGCCTTATATTTTCAAAATTTTCATGATATATTTTGAGAAATGTATCCCTAAATGCAATCATACTTTCATCATTGCATATTTTAAAAGAGTAAAAATATGTTAAGAGTTCCATAGAGTCTTTCTTATTTCCTCATATATATAAGAAGGAATCATTTAGTTGTTTCCAAGTGGAGATAGAGATGGCTCTACAAAAAAGCTCTATCATCAAGCATCTCCTTAGAAGGAATGTACAAAAATGCATATGAGAACGTCCTCATTATCAATGATGAAACCATTAATATAGTCTTGGAACAAAGTGATATGTGTGTTTTCTTTAATTATCCCACCATAGAATTTCCGAAGGTGTTTCAGGTACCCATAAATAAAAGGATTGATGATTTTAGGGAATATTAAGGACTAACATCTTGCAACTAGATAAGGTTTTCCATAGTTGAATTTACTATTCGCCATGATGATAAAAAAATGAAAGTGATGGTTCAAGTCATTTGAACAAAAGCTACTATGGGAAAAAAATATATGGGAAACACTACTTATCCTAAGGCTCAAATATCTTTATAAAAATGACAACAAGAATTTCTTAGCACGAGATTTAGTGAAATGCATAAAATAGGATTATATTCCCAACCACATGTAATACTGTCACAACAAATTTAGACGTATTATATATGTATGTTGTTCAATGTCTATAGTAGCATGCACCATTTCAAAATTTGAACCAATGTGGAGTCTCCAGGTGAGATATTATTCCTCAATATTTTCTACTTGCTCGCCATAAGTAGTAGATACATTTGAAGCAGTAGGAATATGGATTTATTCCACTTATTGGAGCCTCGATAAGATTAGTCATTTTATTCCTTAAATATCCCTGAAAAATGTGAAAAGAAATTTGAAATCTAATTGGAAATGGTGCCATATTTCCTTGTTGTTACTTAGGTTTTACCCCTCAAACTAGTGGTCATTTCTTTTATCAGAATACAAATAAATCTCAGTCAGTTGATTCTTTTAAAGGGTTACAAATCCGAGGAGGTATTTGTATGATGCATGTTCCTACACCACTTTAGGCCATCAATCCAGTCCTTGATCCAAGGAGGGTACCCTATGTGTGGGAGGCAGAGTTCCTTAGTCGATCACCCTAAGGTACCTAATAGATTTAGATATGTTTCATTTACTGTATTTTCAGCTAAAACCTATGGTGCATAAAGTTATTTCCAACTGTTGGTGGGGGGTTTTAAACATTATTTTGAGCGGGGAGGAACAAAATATATAGGAGAAACATGCATTAAATGGGACAAAATAGAAGGGGCACCTTAATCATAGATCATTTCTCAGAAATATGAGAAAAACATGTGAGTGCGATAATTGTATATAAACAAATTCAAGAAACAAATAAAGACATTCAATTGTAGATAGAAAATTAAACAACCTACATGGGAAAAAATTTCCTCAAAATTCCTGTGGAAAATCGCCTCAGTCTTGGCTTCAATTTAATAGCAATATCAGCAACAACATATAAATGAGATAGAATGTCCTCAAACATCAATGGTAAATCTCCTCATTCCTAGATTCAATTTAATATTATTAAACATAAAAAGGGACCCATTGGTCTCATCCTTGAGCCTACTATATTTCTCCATGAGAGGAATCTCTTTGATTTTAATACATTGAAGAATGAGGGAAAAGATAAGGCACGAACTGTTATTGCATATATCTATGCAACTTTTTCTCATAAATTTTGCTATACTTTAGGATGTATCATTGAACCTCTTGTTTTTCATCTTCTGATACTACCTTTATATCTATATTTTCCTAAGTACAGCCTCCCACCTTAGGCTGACACATATGAACATGAGCATCACTAATTACCATATAACGCATAATCTTGTAGGAGACAATGGTCTATTATTGTAATAAGCGTGATGGGAATTTCTAATATTGGTTTATGGTATGACGATAATGATTATTTTTAACACTTCTTTAGATTTTTGTGATTAGCTATAAGACTATGCCCCTTATGCCTTCTTTTGAACTCCCTTAGGAAACTCTAATATGGGTTATCTGATTCCCAATTGACCTATTTCACATGTCATCAGGGTGATATTTCCCATTGGTCCTCTCTTATGAGCACTCTATTTTCAACCTTGATTTATGAGCTCTAAAAACCATTTGTCACCATAGTGAGGCTTCCCAATCGAGGGTCATTTAGGAACACCTCTTTTGCACCCCCAATTTTGGAGCTTCGACAACCACTTGAATACTACCATTTGTTGCAGTTACATGGATTATCATTATGGATCTCTTAGGAATATGTAGTTTTGACCCCCAATTTTGAAACCCATAAAACCACTCAGACACTTCCATCTGTCACCATGGCGAGGATTCAGATTCATGGTTCCTAATGAACACTTGGTTTTAACCCCCGATTTTAAATCTCTGATAACCACTCTAATGCTACCAATTTTTGCCACAACATGGTTTCCTAGTTATGTTTCCCTTATGAACACTTGGTTTTCACTGTTGGATTCAGAGATATGATGACCACTCATATGTTTCCACTTATTATCATGGTGGGGCTTCCCATTAGGGTTCCTTTTGAACACTCTACTTTCACCCCTAATTTCAAATCCCTTACAACCACTAGGATGCTACCACTTGTCATAATGGTGAGAATTCTCATTGTGGATCCCTTAGGAACTCTATGTTTTCAACCCTGATTTAAGAAATCCAATGACCATACCCCATCAAACCTTCCCCCAATGATTTTTTGAAATTTCCTATAATTATATGTAATACCTTCTCTCAATGATATTTTATAATTTCTGATATAGATTTATGTCTTAATGAGATGAAAGAACATATATAGAACCAAATACACAAATATATTGTAAAGATCACAATGATAGAATAAACACATATCTATTAAATGGTGGAAATATAACAGACTATACAATAAAGAAACTAGAATGGTGGTAGTTGTATCTTTTAGAAGAGATGTGGTGTCTATGCCCATATGTGCCAATATGAAAGGGAATATTTATAATAAGCATGAGGTTTATAACCCTAAACTTCCAAAACATAACCTTGGAATATGAACTGTCATAAATTTTGCGGCCCCAAGGTGATTAGTTAAACAGTCAAATTCCTGGGGTCATAACTTTTGCATAGGATCTATGTTTGGGGAATTCAATATCCCATTGGAAAGGTATATCTAATATTTACATATTTTGATTGTGACCAAATACATATCATTGGAAACAATTTGACCCCTAAATCACCAAAAAACATCGTTTAGGTCCTCAAAACGGCCCCGGAAGTTTGGGACTCGAAAAACAGTAGGAAAATTACTAGAAAAATTCCAAAATGGACAACTATTTGGAACTAGTGAAATAGGTGGGTGTCCACCAATATCCATTTGGATCACTTTCCCTGAATGATATGTTATAAATTTTATTGACGATATTTCAAAAAAAATTCCAACGATATGTTAGGCTTTCCCATGACGATCATTTGAACTTTCCCCTAATTATATGTTAGGCCTTCCCATGACGATCATTTGAACTTTCCAATGGGATTTAGGACTTTCCCCAATATGATTTCAGAATTAACCTTAATAGGTCTCCACAAATAGGGTTCTATTGATCCATTCATTGGATGGTTGAGATTGTGCTTTATATCTTAGTGGATTATTGAGATTGTTTCTTCTTCAAACACTTTTGGACAATTGTAAGTTTTCCAACTTCTCTATTCCAAGTCTACAAACAACTGTGATGGAACCCAAAACACTTTGTCTAAGTCTATAATACTTCCCATACTAAAACATAAGCCCCTTTATGAGAAAATGTACTAGTCTTTTATTTTAGATGCATCATTTTTATTATATGTTTAGTGCATCCTAAAGCAGGTCCCGATGGATTTTCTTACTTTACAACTAAAAATTTAGTTATGTTTCTCATTGCATTATTAGTGACAAGAAAAAATAACTTTTGGGTTGTGAACCATTTTAGGTGACAACAAGTCCAAGAACAATTCCTTGACCATTGCATGTGACCTATCAAAGGATTCATTTTCCCATCTGTGTGGATATATGTTCAACTATTATTTTTTTTAGCACTAGGGATAAGTATGAGGACCCACAAACATTATTGTTAGAGACATAATTGTGGGGTCTGGGTCCTTAACCAATGACATTGGAATTTATGGGTAAGAAGGTTTCCTTGAAAAACCACGTCTATCCTACTTATGGTATGAATGTCCTATGAGTGGGGTTTTTTGATCTCATGTGCCTTTGAGTAATAAAAAACTATAATAATCAGTTGAGAGGCCTAATAACCCAAAAAGGTTGACTTATCCTTGTTGTCAGGGTCGGCATGCCTTGGAAGAATCAAAAATACATTTCAATGATACTTTTGTGGGTACTAATGACCTGACTTACAATAGAGGTTTTACCTCAAGACTTTACATGACCAAATACATCAATATGACATACCTAATCGTAGGAGGGAGAACACATAAGGAGGTGACCATTTTCTTTCTCTCCATATAGCTCATATCATCTTTCTACATGCCAAGAGATTTATCTATATTTCTCCAAAGCTCAAATGGGTATTCAATAGAATCAAGGAGATAATGCATTCTAGGAGGTATATCTAGACGCATAGTTCCATAGGCTCTATCACAATAATTAATCCAATTACACTCTCTTCATATGAATCTATATCACTCGCAGCACCAATGGACACATCATACAGAAATTTTCTCTTGAGATATGCACACATTTTAGGATTCCACTCATAGAATTTGAATGGAGAAAGGAGAGGGACTGCTTTCGAATCCATGAAGTTGTTTTAGGAAACTCCAAACAAAAACTCTCAAGGAAAACTAAGAAGAATGCTCTAAATCAGACTAGCTCTGATACCATTTGAAATTTTTCTTGCACAACATCACGACCAAGGTTCTCAGTCATGTGCAAACTACCTAGATCTATATTGATGAGAAATTATTACGTATAGTTATTCTAGAGATAGCATGAAATGAGAATAATTTGAGACATAAACTAGAGAAAACCTCTCTTGAGTATAATTCCATTACTGTACATATTGAGAAAAAACCAATACAATATATAGGAATTATCACATGCAATACCTTGGGTAAATACCATGGGTATCTCACATTAATGTTGGCTTATGTTGACTAATTCCCCCAATATATGACATTGTTCCAAGTGCAACTCCAAGCAGTGGCCATAATGAGGTGAAATGAACCTAGATGGACCATGAAGTGGTTAGGCTAGTCAACAAGTGTGAAAGGAACCATCATGATGGCGCTATAGGTGGCTTAGTGGCTTGGTTTTGGACCATTAATGAGAAAATTGACCAAATCCTCAAGAAGGAATGCCAAGTCTCCTTAAAATAGGGAAATACAAAAAATACACCATAAATGTAGCATAGAGGGGCACATTGACTCCATAGAATAAGGAAATGAGTGGGTAAGTGGAAAACAATATTTTATGGCATAACCACTAGTCTAATTGGGTCAAATGTGGACAAAATCTTGGTCCAAGACACTAGACTAGGAACTAGAAACATTTTCACATCGAACAAATTACACTAAACACTTGGAACTTTATGCGAAGATTATTAACCAAGGTGTAGATGGGAAATATGTTCCAACAGTTTGACTAAAAACCCCTAATTTTCCAACTGGGATCGCTTGTAGAGCCTATTAGAGGAAAATATGTGCCTCCCCAATGTGAGAAAGATTGCATCTTTCTTTTCTATAATCTATGGATGAAACCTTGAGGAATTTGGTTCCCTAGTTTCTCCTAGCAGTAGTGGTAGGTAAAAAGTGAAAATCCACAAAATTGAAAACAACTTCGATAGAAAGATGCACCCTCCTAGGGTGAGTTTAATGGTTCTTATTTTCCAACTAACTTGTGAAAGGAGATGTTTGTAATAGTGATCCCTAGCTTGTTGAACTGGGGGAAAACTGCTAGACAATTTCTTCTTTGAGGTTAGCTTTGATACCATGTTAAGATTTTAAAATTTGTTATACCAAAAAAAAAGGATATCTGAAAAAATAACATGCACAGTAGAAAAAAGAGAACAAAAATATTTATCCTGGGAAACCCTTGAAGGGAAGAAAACCCAGGAAAACTTCCTCTATACAGGCTGCAACCAAGTATAGTGTAAGACCCAAAGAATAATACTAGACGGCTTCCTCTCCTTCAGATGGACTGCTCCTTCTCTCTCTAGTGCAACTTCTTCAGTGTTTTGCTTGTCAAAATGAGGGAGGATCCTCTCCTATTTATACTAATTATCTAAGAGGCCTAATGAACCAATGGGGCTGAATTCTCCTTGCTTCCAGGGCCGAATTTCCTTGGAAGACTCAAAAATAAATTTCACTAATACTTTTGTGGGTACTATTGACCTGAATTACAACAGAGGTTTTACCTCAAGACTTTGCATGATCAAATACATCAATGGAATCCCTAATCATAGGATCAACATCTCTAGAAGGGGTAATAATAAAAATAATACAAAGTATAATGTCTTTTGTAGTTACATTTCTTTAACAATTATGACCTAAATACACCTTCTTGGTATCAAGAAAATTGAAAAATTTCTCAAACCATAAATTCCCCCACCTCTTGAGAGTTTCAATTTGTTTTAACTTCAGATATGGGCCCCATATGGATTTTTCTATTACTACATATAATAGGAAATGGTTCCCTTACTATGGTTTATGGAGGTTGATTCAAACATGAGCTTGAGGCATCAAATGTAAGATTCTTATAAGGTTTAAGTTCCATGAATGAAACCTTGATCCACCAAACATGCATTCTCTATGGAATATTTGTCTTCTAAGAGGGACAAGATTTGTGTTCATCACAAGGTAATTCAATCACTAGGGTTAGGACATGTGTCTTAACAACTAGTTGAAATCTTTATCTCAATAATTGATACATAAATAATTATTTAACGCAATTTATAAGTCCAAGAACATTACCTTCAAACACCACACATCATCTTCTAAGTGTTTTCTTGGACTCAGAGAGGGGATATAGATCCCTTTGGGATATTTTAAGAAATATGTATTGTTGGAAAGATGTAACAATAGCCAACAAAGTAAAATCAAGAATTAGGCTCTTATGTTCCCTTCTAGGGATGAAGCTCCAAGAATAACAACTTGAAACACAACAAATATCTTATTGAGGGATGACAATTCATTAGTTTGAAAGTAGATATATGGGAATGGTTACAAATTTTAAAGCATTGGGTATGGGTCTCAGGGCCTATACATGGACATAGTTGAGAAGGATACCCAATAATTGGCCCTTAAAGGACTATTATAGTCATCTATTGTGACAAAGACATGTAAAACTACCACCGGTATATTTCCAAGGCGTGACTAACCTTCAAGTGGGTACATTCACATGATTAGGATATTTTCAATATTAATCATGGGTGTGATGGCCTTGGATGTGTATAGGACAAGAAACTCATACCATATGCCTTAAAATAACTTTATAGAGTTCTTGGTATACAACAACAATGCCTTAAACACCACATGTGACCTCTTAAGGGAATCATTTTCCCATGTGTGTAGATGTGGGTTCCACTTTTACTTTTGTTTCACTAGGGATAAGTATAAGGGCCCACAAAAATTATTATTGGAGACATATGTTTTCCCTTAGGTTTTACCTTAACTAGATTCAATATTTCTTTGATAATTGTGCCAGCTACATATTTCGATATCACAAAAGAGGCTCTAATTAAGATACAAATTCCAAGGAGGGTTGTGTAGGTAGCACCATTCTTGCACAACTTTTGGTCAATGATCCAAACCTTAGATCAATGGAGGGATCCCTAAAATGGAAGGCAATAAACCCTATTTTATCACTCTAGGTTCCTTGAAAATATGCATTAAAAACTTGAATGGATTTATGGATAAAAGTTGAGGCACATGGGGTAGATATCATATGTGATTAAGATTGTAAATGCTAGTATTGGGTTGGAGGAATAAGTATTCCACAAGATAACCAAAATCAAAATAAGAATGACCACAATGATTCAATTATAACCTAATTTTCTGAAGGAAGAAACAACAATATTACATACATTCAATAGGAATACATTGACAACTTTCCATTAATATGCATTCAATAAACCATTGAAAATAATGCACATTTGGTAAATCTCATATCCATATGATTCTAGGTACATAGATAAAGACATTTTATACTATCTCAAACAGACATTGAACAACATAAAAGACACTTTTAATTCAACCACCAGTGGAAAATTACCTTGAACCTGGTTTCCAAGCACAACATCTTTGTTTCATATAAATAATAGTGAATACATCATGGGGGATTGATTCATATTTGGGTTGGTCCCCATGTATTTTTTATCACTTAAAAATTTTCTTTTCTACTGTATTCTGAAGAAAGACGAAAGAAGAAAGATAAATGACTAATGTTGTAGATCCCAACAACTTTTTTCAGCTTTCAATATCATAAGAAATTAATAAACCTCTCCTTGTTCCTCTTTTAACTAATCTCAAGTATGTTCTTTGATTCTAACTATGTGCTTCAAACATTTCTACGAGGCATGATTTTTTCTTCAGTTGATGTCTTTTGGCTGAGGTGGCATATTTGATTTCATCAACTAATCACTTATGAATGTGTACTATCCAGCGAACTTATTTGTTATTCACCTCTTTCTATCAATACATTAAAGTATGAATCCAATTCAAGTACTGAACATGGTTGGTGTAACCTATCTTGTACTGAAAATCATCAATGAGTAAATTTTTCCTTTGTGACACCAAAGGAAATTATCTAATGTTGTGCTGCAAAACTTCATCTACAAAATGGACTACATCTTTCGTTGTACTGGCTTGGTATGAAATGGACTTGGAAGGCTTGGTATTTGACACATTTCCCTTTGAGGACTACAACGTATTTAGATTACTATCGTATGTGTTCCCGATGGGAGGTTGAACCCTCCAACGAAGCCTTCCAAATATCAAGGAGAGAAGAAATCAAGATGAAGCAAGAGCACTGACACCAATTATTTCTGCAGGATTCTCCAAGTTTGAAACTGACCACTCTCCTAATCCTCCATAAAATGTAATAGTAGAAGAAACGAGTGCGAGAGAGTGTGATGTCACAAGAATATTAGAGACTACATTTTCTAAACAAACATCCTAACTCCTTTCAATGTTCATTCAATGTGGGATCTGAAACTTCATCCAAGATTTAGACTTTTCAATGTTCATTCAATGCTAGTACTAGTGTTTCAGAGCAATCAATGTGTTTATCTATATGAGAGGGACTAAGAGAAGGGTTACAAGTTAGATAATCAGATATAACAACAAAAGAATAATCAATAGAGTTTGCATAACTATTTATAGGTCCATATCAATATGATACATGGGAGGGTAATCAATAGGTTGAGAAAATTATGAATTGTGATTGGAAATGTATGGTATGTGTAGATATATAACCACAGAATAGAGGGAAGGATTTTTGTTTTTTTTGAATTCGGTGTAACATTAGGATCCAGGGATCCATTATCCTTGTTAGGATTTTCATGATAACAACTTGCATACATGGGTGTATGATTGGATTGGGAATTACATGTGTAAGTAGGAGGAAATGATGAACAATGGATCAAATGGATGGGATGAATAATATTTGAATGTTTTGATAATCTAAACTAACATATTTTTTTTCATATTGACACACAAGATGATTTTAGAGTGTTGTAGTTTTGCACGAATGATCACCCTTTGATTGCTCAAATTAATTATATTATCATAGGGAAATGGAAACAACACCTTGCGTGAATGGACTAGATCCATCATTAGAATATTGGTGTGCTTCAAATCATAACTTTTGACAGGAAGAACTCTCTTTAATTCATGTATTGAATTACATCCCCATTGATGGTCTGCATTCATTTTCAAAAGGCATTGTGATACAATCCTAGCTGTCGATGGGTAGAACCCATTTTTATACTTGACTTGTTCCTTGACACAGTTAATGATCCATATTTTTTTTATAAGGAATCATGGTTTTGTTGCAGCTGCAACCGTTCTCCCCAAATTTCTTAAATTTTGGGCCCCTCCTCATGATTTAGCGTTGTTTTTAATCATTGGATCCTTTCAACCTTTTGGTCATGCTTTAATGTTGGATGATTTTAAAGGATTGACTCTCGGCCTGTTTTCAGAGGTTGCATGTGTTTGAAATTGTTTGGGTCGCCAATTGTGAGTTTGGTTTTGCTGATGGATTTTTGAAAGGTCGTTGTTTCGGAGGTGAAATGTATTTTGACCGTTGTTGATTTTTAAAACTGTCCGAACAATCAATTTTCTGTTAATTGGGAGTCATACTATGTTAAATCGGCGACTGCTGTCCATTTCCCTTCCGCCGTTGCGGCTCCCAAAGCAATTAAGCGCCCGATGTGTAAAGTGCTCTGCTCGTCAATGTGTGTCGGCCTCTAGTTGCATGTTTATAACCTTTTTGCTTCCGTCGTTGCGGCTCCCAAATTAATTAGCCACCCGAAGTGAAAAGCGCTCCGCCGCCGATGCAGGTCGCTTGCCCGTAGTCTTTTCCTTTCCCGTCGTTGCGGCTGTGTGGAGCAATTGGCTTCCGATGTCAATATCTTCCGACTTCTGATTAATAATTTTCCTGCTCGTGGGTCACGTGTCCTTAACCTCTTATTTTCTGCCATTGCGGATATGAATAGGTCTACCCTACCGAGGTTAGCGCTCTGAGCCTCCGATGAAGTTCACATTTCCTGTTGTTGGTGTTTTCCTTCGAACCCATAGTTAGACGAAGTAGTGGTGCCAGCGTTTGTTAAGCCTTGTGGTAGTAACGCAGTACATGGCCTTCTTAATGCTTAGTTGTTTTAGTTGATATGATTTGAATGTGATTCCAATGAATGATGCACATCGTTTGATGGCAGGTGGTTTCCAGAGATTGGTCAAACTACCGCGGTGCTAAGGGAGACGGACCGTTTGGTAGAGGTATAGCTAAAACCAATAGGATCGCAAGGAGGACAAGTGGAATAGAAGACAAAACAGTGGCTACCAAGGCACAAACCTGAAAGGTCCGTCAGTGACTCACCCGATCATGGGTTTGCGCAGAAAAGAAGGATCCGAAACGTTCGAGGGACTGGAGAGTCACACGTTTTGGGGAAAACCAAATGATCTACTGTTGTAGTTTAAATATTGGAAAGTTATAATTTAAAAAGGGCTTTTTCCCTGGAAAAACTTGTAACTTAATGCTTGTAAGAGGAACTATTTCGTTTTACAACCAAAGACTGCAAATTTTTCCTGTTGGAGGAAGTGTGATGTGGAATATGTCAATGTGATTAAATGAGAAATGTTGAATGTGAACTATTTCATTTTCAGCTGTGTCTCATTAGCTGTAAGAGTGTTCTAATTTCTTGAACCTATGTTCTTGTCTGAATGTTTTCAGTACTTTTATGATTTTTTTCCACTATGGGTAATGAGAGTTTAAACTGTTAATGAGCTATCTTATCATACATATTTTTATTCATGTTTATATGTCTGGTTCTAAGAACAGCTATCTGTGATTTACCATAACACATGAACAGAAGTGCATTACTCACGAATGAATACCCAGCTCTCTAGAGATAGTTTAGTTAGTATTTATTTTCTTGTATGATTTGGATTCTTNCACATTGTGACTACTCTTTGCATCTTTATCACCCTGCATTGTTAATTAGGCACATGCATATCATACTTCAAGTCAAAAAATACAAAAATATACACGGTGGGCTGGGTCGTAACTGGTAAAACCTTTTGTTTTTGTTGTTTGACCTACGGTAGCCAGACCGCAAACCAGATGAATTCCCTATACCTAACAGTCATGGGCTAGTTGGGAACGTTGACTCGGGAGGATCCCTTGCTGTTGTCACCTGCGATTTTCCAGGCCTCAACCGGTTTAATCCTAGACATTTAAGGGATGCAAACCTTTTTTTCTTTCCAACTAATGACCTGACATCATCAAATCCCTAGATCTACTTAGAGCGACAGTGGGATTCAATCTAGGTCGTTGATGAGAAAATATATTTATTCTTCCTTCCTTACACTTGAATACTATCAATGGTCATATTTTTTTTTGCAACAAATACCTGATCTAATGTTGTTTTTTGACAGGAATATCCCTTTTCCTTTTTTTTTCATGCACTTTTTCCATTAACAGTCCATATTTGACTTTGAAAAGTGGCACAACTAAATCTAATAAATTGAAGGGTAGACCCATGCTTTAATTTTGGTTGATGCTTGTAATGTCGTCGAACCTTGAGATGAGGCCAAAGGTGCTAAAATTAAGACTAAATTAAGTTTAATAAAAACAAATATAGATAAATTACTATTAAGGTGACTAAACATGCACCTAAATAACTAAAACTTTTAACTCTAGAGATTGAATTATAACTAATGTTGCGACACTTAATTATTTAATTATGACAGTTAATTAAATTATTAATTGTGACACCCAAATAAAATTTCTGAAGTGCAATCTAAGATTTGTAATTGCAAAAATAACATTAATAATACATGATAAACATCATCTTCGGTGTGAATTACTAATTTATGTACTTTTGGTTTGTTTGATACCATAGTTTATAAATAATCAAGTATTGATGCCATTGATTATTGCAAATTAATCTATTTTTTTGGTTTTGTTATGTGTGTATTATTAGTGAGGATAATAAGTATGGAAAACCACATATCATGCAACATACGTAGGATTCCATCTACAGAAACATCGAAACCATAGAAAAAAAAGAACATCGGTTGCAACTACAATCCTCAAAATCAGCTCTCGATGATTGTCCCCTACAATCATCTCTCACTAATAAAAATCAAATCATATGGATTCCACCCTCCATACATAAATTAATTTTACATATAGAATACATCATTCATCCTCAGAAATGAAACTGTGAACAAATATGTATACAACATATTTACAATCAAATGATGGGTGTGCTCTTCTTGGCACCAAAAAACTGTCAGACCAAAACAAACATATCTTGGTCACCTAGAAATATTTTTCAATGAAATGAAAGGTTTTTTTCACTGGAAACATTGTTTGAGAAACAATGGAATAGGTCTCACAACATATAATGAACATATATGGATGAACCATATCATATGGTTTCGCCCCTTAGAATACAATAGAACCAAAATTACAATTTCCAATTAAGAAGAAGAAGAATAGAAAGAAGGTAACGAGCATGGAAAATCAATTCCATATTTATACAAAATTCATCCTTTCTACATGCAGATCCTAAAATTCAATACATGAACACTCAAACAACCAACCAGCCACCATTGCACATATACCAAATAAAATAACGCAATGAAAACATAACATAAGAAAAACACTTATCTCAAAATATGGGTAATTGGCTACAGCAGGACAACTTTCCTCCCAACCGTAAACACCATCAAGCCTTCCTCGTTTGAACAGGTCATCCCCAAGACAATACCATGGATCCATGGGTATATGAACACTTATTTGAGAAACCCTCGAAACTACCTCTTCAGAGAACCGCAATGCTTCACTCTACTACTTTCATGTTTGTCTCCACTACCTATGGGATATGACCTACCTCACCATTCCCGTTTCTTGGCTTCCTATGTGAGAACTTGGACTAGTAGAATGATAGAATGGAAGCAAAGGGAAAAAAACTAGACTAACTCTAAGTCTCAATAAACTCCCAATACTACCAGCATTCCCAACATGGATAGATATCACAAGTCACATGGTCCAAAGCTCAAGATTAAATTCAACAAGGATAGGGAATATGAATTTATAACATAAGGAGGCCAACTCTAACCCAAAGGGATCAATTCAAATTAGAGAGAGGTAATTTTTAAGCATAATCATGGAGACTTAACTTGAATTAGTGGAGTGTGGATTAGTGTTGGGCTATAGGGCAGACCCGGGCTTTATACCATTAACTTCGCACCAACAAAAGACCCACAGTGTTGGCTCTTTCGGCAACAACCTGCACACAGTTTGTAGTCTCACCCGAAATAGCTATGGGGTGCTATAGAATCAGGTTTCTGCAAGCAGAAGAGGGATATTACTGTACCTTTAGCTTCTAACAATTATAATCATACAATGCAGAGCTTTAATAGTTATTTATTTAGCTTCGCGGTTAGATAAACAAACAGTTCCTTGCTTAACCATTTATTGGGAATTCTAGTGAAGTTTAGTATTTAGCAGTGATCTTACTTATCAGATATATATTTATTAATGCATAAAAGAACATAAAAACAACACAACAAAAACCACAACACACGATATAACGTGGTTCACCCCTAGTTTAGGGGTTACATCCACATAACTGTGTTTTATTCAACTCTTTACAAAAACCACAGTTCTGATCTACGCACTCAGCTACAAATCCCTTCAAGTCCTCAAAGTCGTGCACATAGCTGCAGGCCTCTGCGCACACAGCTGCAGATTTCCTTAACCACCCAAAACCCTCTATGCACACAGCTACAGAGGTCATCCACGCACACAGTTGGGACTTAACCTTCTTACCAACAAGCCTTAGCTTCACATCAATTCATCTTACATCAAAAGCCTAAACTGACTTCTTTACAAGAGTGCTTATTTATAGTGCGCTTATTACAAAACCATTGAATTAAACCATGGGCAGCCCAAACCCTAAACCCTGGACTTAAACCATGGGTTTATTACAAACAGAGGACTCTGACTCAACCTCGACACCCCTAAGACTATTTTGAGTCATAACTCCGCTTACAAACTCGCATATCCCCGCGGAGTTACCCACCTTAAGGACCATTAGGGTGCCCGCCCCAAAAGGCCCCTAAGACTCACCAGTGTCCCGTCTCAGGACACTCATCTGCTTTTCTGGTGGTAGAATCTTGTTGGCGAAACATAGTGCGATGCTTGCTGAAGCCATACATGTGGTTGTTGGCTGCTTGTTCCTTTCCTTCGTAATATTTATGTTGGTTAAGGCCTTTTGGATCTATCAGCGACCCCATCCTTCGATCTGCTTGCCAAACATTTGACCATCCACAACTTAGGGTCCCCAAAATTGTGTGTCAAGGTGCATAAGACAAACAACTGCCTCGGTTCTGCCAAACCAGGAGCATACATCTTGGGATGTTTCAGAGTTTTCTTGTGAAGACCGGTGCTTTTCTTCATGCAGCTTAGAGTGCACTTCTGCCTTTCTTCCTTCCTCTTAGAGCGAACTTCTACCTTTCTTTGTGCCTTGGTCAAACATGGCTGCCCGGATGGATTGCTCAAAAGGTTTAGCAGAGCTCTCCCCCTGACCACTCGTAATAACTCCTGGACTTCACAATCATTCGACATAGTTATAACTGAAGAAACTCAAAGAAATGCACAACGCAGGAGTCGCAGGCCGGTGTAGCTTCTTATAGAATCCCACAACAGAATCTGTCATCATGGTGCATTAATGACGTCGAATCTGATGGAGTGGCAGAAATCCTATCCACATGGCACCAGATTTTCCCAAAATCTCATCATTGCAGGTAGTTAGGGCAATTTTCATGCCGACGCCGCCAAGTCTAGTTTGTCCCATCCATCACATTTTAGGCTGCGACACACCTTTGATCTTCGACATAACCACTAACTTCAACTTCACCTTGATAAGTACCTTCGACACAATATGCACCTTCGACCCATCCTGACCTATACGGCAACCAAACTTCAACCTTCAGACTTTGACAGACTTCAACACTTCGTAGCTTTAAGAACGCTTCATTATCGTCTAGTACCCAATTCCAACTGTTCTTGGTACTTAGACTATCCTTCATGCTGTTACTCCTAATCAAGGGGTCCTGGTTTGTCCCTGTACTTCTTTAACCTACTCCCATTCACCATGGAAGGTAAAATTTCTCCATTCAATTTAGCTAACTGGACTGCGCCACCATCAGTAACTTTCTGCACTATGTATGGTCCTTTCCAATGTGTCTTGAACTTACCTGGGAATTTCATAAATTTGCTGTCATATAAGAGCAGAAGATCACCATACTGGAACTGCTTCTTCTTAATGTGTCTATCATGCCATGTTTTTTCTCTAGCTTTCTGTACTTGCTGCTGGAACCCTGCAATGAATCTGTCCTCTTCAAGTTCTAGTATCTTTGCCAGCCTTTCTTTCATCATATCAGGGTCATCCATCTCTATAAAAGCAGATATTCTGAGGCTAGGGACAATGTACTCCATGGGCATGACTGCTTCTTGTCCATAAACCAACCTAAAAGGTGTATGGCCTGTCAACTTCTTGTAGGTGGTTCTATAAGCCCATAGTACTACTGGAATTCTAAGGTCCCAATCATTTCTATTAGCATTGAAAACCTTCGTCAGAGCGTGTTCAAGGATCTTGTTAAAGGATTCAACAGTTCCATTTGCTTGAGGATGATAGGCAGTACTCTTATGATGATATACTTGAAATTCTTCAGTCAATACTTCAATATTCTTATTTAAAAAAATGTGATCCTTGGTCGCTCATAATAATTCTAGGACACCCAAATCTTGACAAGATGTTATCAAAGATGAACTTCACGGCTATAGCAGCACTACAGGTCTTGACTGGTTGAGCTTCGGCCCAACGAGTAAGGTAGTCAATTGCTGTAATAATGTATCTTGCAACGGATTTCTTTGCAGCGGGATTGATAGGTCCAACAAAATCAATAGCCCATTTATCAAAGGGTTGTAAAGTTACCTGCGGAACTAGAGGCATCTCATCCCTCCTGGATGGTTTGCCTGTCTTATGACAAATATCGCAGCTGCGGCAATATTCTCTTACATCCTTATGAATTGTGGGCCACCACAATCCAGCTGTCAGAATCTTCTGTGCTGTAGCTTTTCCTGTGTAATGACCTCTTGCTGCGCCAGAGTGTGCCTCAGCCAAAATTAATGGCTTTTCATGCTCCAAGATGCATCTACGCAGTATTTCATCTGGTCCCATATTATATAGTTGTCCTGCTATTAAGGTAAAGTTGGCTGCTCTAACCACCAGCTGTTTCTTCTGCTGCATTGTCATTTTGGCGGGTGCAAAACCTGTAGACAAATACTGAACAATATCCTAGAAATAATCATCAACCATCTAGATGGAAAACAACTGAGCATCAAGAAGACCTTCGTCCAAACTAATGGGCTCTTCTCCTGACTCGAGCCTCGACAAGTGGTCAGGAACTAGGTTCAGTCTTCCAGGTTTGACTATGATCTCAAAGTCATATTCCTGAAACAGAATCAACCATATGCATATCCTTCCACCTAGCACAGGCTTGTTAACCAAATACTTCAAAGCAGAGTGATCAGTGAACATCTTAAAATGAGATCTTAACATATAATATCGAAACTTCTGTAATGCATAAACCATAGCTAACCCTTCTCGTTCTGTAGTAGTATAATTTTTTTCTGCTGTGGACAGTTTTCTACTTGCAAAAGAAATAGGGTGATCAATATTACCTTCACTTGACTGAGCCAATACTATTCCCAGAGCAATGGAAGATGCGTCCACATGCACATGAAACTCCTTATTCCAATCAGGGAATACTAATATAGGGGCAGTTACCATCTTTTCCTTCAAAATATCCAAGCTTGCTTGACACTCAGGTGTCCATTCAAACCTAATATCTTTCTTCAACTACTTTTCCATAGGGGCTATTATCTGAGCATATCCTTTAATGAATTTCTTGTAATAACCAGTATGACCAAGCATAGTGCACAGTTGTTTGACAGACTTCAGAGGTGGCAGGTTCACAATAATGGCTATCTTCGCAGGATCCATCATTAATCCTTGCTTACAGACGATGTGACCTAGCAGAATTCCAAAAGGGGCATAGAAGATACACTTTTTCAAGTTCAAGGAAATCTGATGCTGTCTACATTTGTCCAACATAAGTCTTAAACTAGCTATGTGGTCTTTTACTAACCCGAAGATAGTCCAATCATCAAAATAAACTTCTAAGAATTTATGTATGAATTATTTAAAAGCAAAGATGACTACTCTAGAAAACATGGCAGGTGCATTCTTCAATCCAAAGGGCATAACTGTATACTGGAAGGATCCCATTTCTGTAGCGAAGGTTGTCTTATGTTGACCTTCTGGAGCAATTCAAATCTGATGGTAACCTGAAAATACATCAGTAAAAGAGTACACTTCTTGACCGCCAACATTGTCTAAAAATTCATCTGTAAAAGGAGTGGGGAAGGGATCATGCAAATAGGCATCATTCAGCTTCCTCAGATCGATATAGATTCTGATTTCTCCCTTAGTCTTCTTTTCTTGCACCACCATAGGACTGACCCACTTGAAATCTTCAACAGGCTCAATGATTCCTGCAGCAAGCATCTTATCCAGCTCCATTCGAACTTTTTCCGTATACTTAGGGTTCAGCCTATAAGGGCGCTGCTTCACAGGCTTCGCATCAGGTTTCAAAGGGATCTTTATCACTCCTATATCACCAAGGATACCTTTCATCTCAGAGAACTTTGTTGGAAATAGATCCTGATATTCATGGAGAAGTTGGGTCACCTTGCTTACCATTTAGTCATCCCAATAATCTCCAATGGTAGCATACTAAGGGTTTTCTCCTGACCCAATGTTTATGGTCCGCGTCTTCAGGGGTTGAGTCACTTCAAGTGCCTCAAATACTGGTCCATGTACTTTGCAGTGTCCTTCTGACTCAGGAATGTTAATGTTGCACGGATCATCATCCTCGTCAATTGTGAGGTTATAACATTCTACTGCATTGGCTTCCTATGCCTTCCAATCAGGTTGGTATTCTGCTATTTCTTGATCATCAAATACTTTAGTATGGATCAACCTAATAGCTATGTCCAAAGCAGGAGAAGCCTCATTAATAGAAAATGTCCGCACAAAACTATCAACAAGACAATCCCAACTTACAGTACCGTGGCGAAGCTCGACCTCCGCATACCAGTTCTTTGCTATTGGTTCCAGAGTATGCACAAACCTATGTACCCATTCTTCACGAGGTACATGCTTCCATGCCTCGTAGCATTGCTCCAAATTTCCCTGAGGACTAGTCTTACCATTAAACTTGCTTCGCACCTCCTAAGGTTGGTCCCTGAATCTTAGGTAAAGGGACTTCTGGCACGCTTCCCAACTATGAATGTACTTCTTGTGACCATTCCACCATCTGGTTGTTGTGGCTCTGAATGCTGAATCCAGAGTCTCCATTTTCTGTGAGTCTAGTACCTGTTCTGAGAATTGCACAATAAACTGTTCTGGGTCTGTCGAACCATCAAAAACAGGTAAGGTTCATGTCTGTGAGCCAAGACATCTGAGAGACTTGGTAATTCTGGCACATCTATGTCCATGCAGCTCATAAAGTCTGTTCTACCAGTTTTCTAAGCCATCATCTGAATCTGTCATGCAGGAGCTGTCACACTGCCAATCCATGATACCTTCGGCAGTATGATTAACATAATCTTCTTCCTTTGCTGTGATATTGTAGATGTGGTCCAAAAAATCCTAGTCTTCATCTCTTACTAGCTCTGTGTATCTCTCTCCTTGAGAAGGATCCAATGGGACTATGACTCTCAGTCCTTTCCCTTCGAAAGTCATCTGTCTCTTCTTCAGGTTGATTACTGCATCATTATTTATTGCCCATTCAATGCCTAGTAGTGTTGGATAGGGGTTGTTGTCATCGATTATTGCAATTACCTCAAAGTCTGCTAAGGTACTGACTCCATCAATATCTACTGATACACTAGGAAGTCTTCCTAGGGGCACAATCTTTTGTTGATTGGCTAATCTCAACTGTATATGGGACCAATCAAGGGTAGGTTTTCCCATTTGTTCCCAGGTTTGCTTAGTTAAGACATTTACCTCTGATCCTAGGTCCAAGATAACATCAGTCATATCATACTCTCCTATCTGAGCATTCAATCTCATTTCCTTGCCAGTTCTCCTAACTCTATTAACAGCTTTTGTCTGACCAAAACTTTGTTGAGGTTCACAGGAAGCAATAACTTTCTGCAACTCACTTAAAGAATTATGATTTCTTAAGAGCTTCAGACAACTCTGTAAAAAGGAGGACAGTGTACTTACTTTATCTGGCGAAGCTTCTTGCGGCTGCGACTGCTGCTGATGTTGTTGCGCAGGTGCTACTGATGTGCTAGGAGCAGCAAAATCTCTCTTGGCTTCCATGAATGTCTCTTTTTCTCTTTCGATATCAAATGCTGGGATTTTTTCTAGGGCCTTCCAAAACAAAGCCTTGGAAGGTTGTTTCTCCTTGTTCTGCACTTTCGTCGTAGCTCCATTCCTGGTAACAACATTAATGGTTGGGGCAAGTCTTTGCTCGACTGAAATCATCTGAATATTCTGAGTAGGGGCACTGTTTCTTTCCTGAATCTTAGCTATCAACTGCGGGCACTGCTCGATCACATGATCTACTGCTCGGCAATACCAACATGTCGTAGTTGGGTTCCGACAGTCTCTCGCTAGATGCCCGGCCTGGTTACAGTTGTAACAGACAACCTGACCTCTTCCTCTTCCGACCATACCAACACCACCACGACCTCCAAAAGCACCTCTACCTGATGCACCACCGCGATAACCATAGCCATCATTGCTCGGTCCCTCATTTTGTACCCGATAGGCGTCATAGGTGCGCTCTCTCTTGAGGTCATAACTGCGAAACTCATCTTCATTATGTCCTATGGACTCACAGAATTTACAATAGGGGTTCTTGGGGACTTGCACATACCTCTGTAGCAGATAGCAATTCTCAGGTCGATGCTGGCCAGTTGTCCGACAGATCTCACAATATAGAACAGAAAGGTTGAACGGGTTTGGCGCACCAGTATTCAGGTAATTTATTACCACAGGACACCGTTCCTTGTTGTGACCTTCTGTTCGACAGTGTGTGCACCAAACCTTTTTGCAACCGGTTTTTCCTTTCTTCATATCGCGAAGCTCCAAAGCCATCACTGCCAACTATGCTTGGATTTGAGCAATACCAGAATTATCTTCGACAGGTGTGGTTTCAAGCTTCATCGCAATTTCCAGAGCCTCCTGCTGGCCAGCAACCTTCTGTTGCATGAGTGGAGTTCTGATATGCGGTAGAAACATTGCAATGAACCATTCCTTGTGCTGTGCAGGTCCAATGGTGAAACTGACTTGGTCTAGCAAAAATTTGAACCTTTGATCAAAGTCCCACACTGATTCGTCGCGCCTCTGCTGAATCTCTTTCAATTCAGTGATACACTGTGACTCTGATTTTGGCTTCTTAAATTCCTTTATCAGTGCTACTTTTATATCAGCCAAAGCATGGTTCTAAGTGCTGGAAAACTTCATGAACCAGGTCAGAGCGCGGTCTCTGAAAGAAGTAACCAACTACGCTATTTTTGTATCTTGATCCGTAATGGTCTTAGTAGTCCATACTGCTTCACATAAAAACCAGAACTGTTCTGGATCCTCTGATCCAAATCCTTTGAAAACAGGGAGCTTAATATCATCATGCATGTGGGCCATTGTGGATTTAGGGGGGGTTGGAGGGGGACTGGAAGTAGGCGGGAGGGAACTTACTGGGCTAGACTGACCTGCGACAGGAATACTCAAGCTAAGGTTACTTTCATACTGCGACGGGTTCTCAGGGATAACAGGTCTGCGCTGCGGGGTTACCGGAGGGTTTCCAACAGAAGGTGTTTCTTCGGGTTCTGAATCTACGGGATTGACAGGGGAATACTCGGTATGCTGACCCTAGGAATAGGATCCAAAATATCTCTTGTACCTTTTGCCACTTCGCAGCAAACCACTTTGCTCGTCGAAGGTATTTTCACTTGCAAACATAGGTTAGTAATACTAAATCTTAACAGTCTGATTCAATGAGAAATATACCTTTTTCAGCTAATAAAATTTTAATTCTCAGACTAAATGAATTCAAAAACTTACCCCTTGGTCCTTTGAAAAATTGTCGCTCGGCTTCACTAAAGGAAGTACTCGTGTCGATGGCGAACTCCATCACAAATGCTTCAAGGGTTCGCATTGTCCATAAATCAACAGCGCGGGATATCTCGTTGTTCACCCTTTTCAGTATATTAATTCTTGCGGGGGTCCAATCAGGAAACTGACGTTCTTGGAAGTTCGTCCTTCTCTCTGTTAACCTGGATAACCACTGGTGCAACTCTATGTGGATACTACTAAAGAAAATTTCATAAACATCACAAAAAACATACCTTTGTAAAAAGTCATTTGCACTACGACGCGGATATTTGTTCTCTTGCTCAGCGAATTTCAGATAAGTCTCATCAAGCCAATCACTGATTTCCTTCACAGAGGGTCTCCAGAACATAGCCCTCGAGGTACGACGTAAACCCCTCTTGAGCAGATACTGAGTTCAACCAACAACAGAACCAATTTGTTGGGCTATAGGGCAGACCCGGGCTTTATACCATTAACTTCACACCAACAAAAGACCCACAGTGTTGGCCCTTTCGGCAACAACCTGCGAACAGGTTGCAGTCTCACCTGAAACAGCTATGGGGTGCCGCAGAATCAAGTTTCTGCAAGCAGAAGAGGGATATTATTGTACCTTTATCTTCTAACAATTATAATCATACAATGCAAAGCTTTAATAGTTACTTATTTAGCTTCGTGGTTAGATAAACAAACAGTGCCTTGCTTAACCCTTTACTGGGAATCCCAGTGAAGTTTAGTATTTAGCAGTGATCTTACTTATCAGATATATATTTATTAATGCAAAAAAGAACATAACAACAACACAACAAAAACCACAACACATGATATAACATGGTTCACCCCCAGTTTAGGGGTTACGTCCACAGAACTGTGTTTTATTCAACTCTTTACAAAAACCGCAATTCTGATCTGCGCACTCAGCTGCAGATCCCTTCAAGTCCTCAAAGCCGTGCACACAGCTGCAGGCCTCTGTGCACACAGCTGCAGATTTCCTTAACCACCCAAAACCCTCTGCGCACACAGCTGCAGAGGTCATCCACACACACAGCTGGGAATTAACCTTCTTACCAACAAGCCTTAGCTTCACATCAATTCATCTTACATCAAAAGCCTAAACTGACTTCTTTACAAGAGTGCTTATTTATAGTGCACTTATTACAAAACCATGGACTTAAACCATGGGCACCCCGAACCCTAAACCCTGGACTTAAACCATGGGTTTATTACAAACAGAGGACTCTGACTCAACCCCGACACCCCTAAGACTATTTTGAGTCATAACTCCGCTTACAAACTCCCATATCCCCGCGGAGTTACCCACCTTAAGGACCATTAGGGTGCGCACCCCAACAATTAGTGAAAATATTCCCTTTCTCAAATTAGCACCATGAGGAGGAGTTACCAAAAACTAAAGAATGGGGCCATGAAGAGAACATGGAGGAACACTAATGCATACAGGGGATTACAAAACATCAAGTATGGGGAAATAGATGATATAGGGAATCCAATAGGGTCATAAATACCATGTAATAACAAAAATAGGATCATCAATGCATAGTGTAAGAGTGGAAGCTATAAAATAGCTTACAGCCCCTAAAAACTAGGAAAAGGGGCCATAAATGACCAAAAACGCATAAATGTGAGGGAATATCTTCCACGGAAGGGCACCCTAGGAAAGAGGATCCCACTAAGGTGTGCAAAAGATGCAATATTAACTCCATAGTCCATAAATATTGAGAATAGGGTCCATGGGTGACCAACATTATTAATTCCACCAAGGTGCAAATATGAATTGAGATGGACAAACTTAATCCAAAAAAATGTTATAATGTGCTAGGGATGTCCCCATTCCCCCTCACTTTGTGGAATACATGGTCCCCTATACTCTTTTAATTTCCTTTGATGAGCCAGTTGTTTATTTAATCAAAAGTAACAACATTCAAAGATAGCAAAGATGCTAGTAATAACATTAACATTAATAATAGTGCCAAAGTCCGAAGTCACGTTATCAAACAATAATCATAATTCATTAATCACATTAAACATGCAAAGGACATAAGTCCATAATCATATAGAATATCATAAGTCCATAATGTAAAAGAACATAAGTCAATTGAAGGATCATAAGTCTATAGCTTAACAACTAGGGTATTACAGTGATCCAACACTGTCAATGGTTCTAATTTGCGTTTGAAAAGGGACTTTATCAAATTTTATTTGATAATTTGTGATACACAATCCAACCTATAAATAGGAAGAACTCCTCTTGTCATTTTTTTTCCATGATTCATATTCTTCTTCATTACCTGCATTCATTTTCTTGATATATTTCCATTGTTTGTTAAAGTCCCTGTAGTTTCAGGGCACTAGGGTTATTAGACTCACCTAGTGAAGTCGGCCCTAGTTAGGTTTAGTCAAGTCGGGAATTAGTATAAATAGAGATCTAGCCTCTCTATTTATCACACACTCACTCACACTCAATTGTAGTGCATAGATGAGGAAGAGAAAGACACTGGGGCAAAGAAGAAAGAGGTTACTGCAGTCGGGAGATCATCTTACTGTTTTTGGGTTTCACTTTTGGTGTTGATTCTATCTTTGAGGAAGTTGCGGGATTTTATCCATTTATGGTTTCCTCAAGGAAAAACATTGTGTTCATTGTCTCTTATGTTTGATTATTGTGCTTGTTGTTCTCTCAGTTAAAGATCCTAATGTTATGCTAGCTTAATGTTAAAAATCTAACATGGTATTAGAGCTAACCTGAGAATAAGACACTATGCAGCTGCGGGAACTACGGCTTCCTATTTTGTGGATCTCTCTCCACATATTTTCAGCAAAATTAAGGTGGAATAACTCTCCTCCCTAGGGCCCATCTTTCTGTCGAAGCAGAATCCAATTCTGAGGTTTTCAGTTTTGGACCAAACACTCCTGCTGTAAATTAGGGATTTTCATAGAAGTGGAATTTTTCAGTGAGACCAGGCCTGTATTGATCTCCTCCCCAAAATCGAAGTTAAGGATAAAAATCAAAGCATTTGGTTGGACAGAACTCCAGAAAATCAAAACCCTAATCTGTTCCTGAACCAGCACTACGGGATTTTAGCTCCAAATCCAAATCTGACATCTTGACCTAGTAAGATCTAAATCTTTTATATTTCCATTTGAGGTTCTCAGTTAATATGTCTCATCATACCAAGCTTGATGAAAATATTGAGGGAGATGACAACTTCCGAGCCTGGAAGTATAGGATCTCCCTAGTCTTGGAAGAAAATGAGTTGGACTCCTATATCAGTGAGGAGGTTCCAGTTCCAGAGGGAGATGAGGCTAAGGCCTTACATAAGAATAAGTTGGTTATGGAAAAGAGGATCATTGATGATTCTATCAAGGATCACCTCATACCATAGGTGTCCTCCCTCAAGACACCTAAATCCATGTTTGATGCCCTAACCAAACTGTTTGAAGGGAAGAACATCAATCGGAAGATGACTCTAAGGAACCAGTTGAAGAATGTAAAGGTCCAGAATAAGGAGACCATCCAGTCATACTTCACAAGGTTCTCCCAGATCAAAGAACAACTTGAAGCAGTAGATGAAGAAGTGGAGAATGCAGAAATTGTGATGACAACCTTGAATGGTCTCCCTAGGTCATGGGATTATTTCATCCAAGGAATCTATGCTAGGAAGAAGTTAGTCAAGTTCAGTAGACTATGGGAAGAATGTTCATAAGAAGAAGCTCGGATAGCAGCTCAAAAAGAAAAGACGGGAAGTGAAGATCAATCTCTCACAGTGCACTCCAGGAAAGGAAGAAGGAAAAATCATCATCACCAAGGTAAGCCTTCTCATCAGAAAAACAATCCTGTAAGAAGGGATTCATCCAAAATCAGATGATATAAATGCGATGAAATAGGACACCTTGCTATAAATTGTCCCATGAATAAGAATGGATCCAACAAGAAGAAGAACTCCAAAAGAATACATCATGATCACACTGCTGAGGACGATGATCCTCCCAGGAATAAAGTAAAACAAGAAAGTGAAGACTCTTCAAGTGAAGATGAATGTGTTCTGATCTTCGCTCTCACGGGAACTGTCACTCATGAAAGCAAATATTGGATTATTGACAGTGGGGCTTCCAAACACATGACAGGTTTCAAGGAATCCTTTGAGAAACTATATAAACATAACTCACCCCATAAGGTGAAACTTGGGGATGACTACCAATATCCCATAAAAGGTAGTGGTGAATCCTCCTACAATCTAAACTCTGGACAGTCTATGAAAATGAAGGATGTCTTGTTTGTACCAAGACTAAAGAAGAATATTCTATCCAAATCAGCATTGGATTCAAAAGACATGAGGGTTGCATTTGTAGATGGCCAAGTCCTCATGTGGTCAAGGGGAAAGACTATTGACGATGCAATAGTAATTGGAGAATAAGGAGGTTTATACAAATTGAAGGGCCATCCAGAACAAGCTTTGGTCCATGACACAGTAGATCCAAATGAACTATGGCATAGAAGGCTTGCACATGTGCATTACAGAGCACTACCACTTGCAAGCAAAGTTGTTGAAGGTCTTCCATAAATTCAAGAAAAACATGAAGGGGTCTGCAAAGGATGTGCGAAAGGAAATAAAACAAAGAAGACATTTCCAAGTAGCGAGAGAAAGGCAAAAGGAATCTTGGAAATCATCCACTTTGATTGTATGCAGACCAATGTCATCAAGTTCACTAAGTGGGTATGTATACTATGTTTCTTTCATTGATGAATTTTCTAGGAAGACATGGATTTACTTCATGAATAAAAAATATGAAGTTTTCAGCAAATTCAAGGAACTCAAAGCACTGATCGAGAACCACACAGAAAAGAAGAGCAAGACCTTTCAATTAGATAATGGCAGAGAATTCACATCAAATGAATTCAAAGACTTATGCAAAGAATCAAGGATTAAGAGGGAGTTATCCACTCCATATAATCCACAACAGAATAGAGTTGCAGAAAGGAAGAATAGAACTATCATGGAAGCTGCAAGAGCAATGCTTCATGATCAAGTTCTTCCCATGCATCTATGGGCAGAGGATGCCAGAAAAACGGTGTATGTATAGAACCGTACTTCACACAGAGTACTCAAGAACAAGACACCTGAAGAAGGCTTTTCCAACAAGAAACCAGAAATCAGCCATCTCAGAATATTCGGTTGTCCAGTGTACATACACATTCCAAAAGAGAAGAGAAAAAAATTAGATCCTTCAGGAAAGAAGGGTATATTTGTGGGATACTCTGAAAGCTCGAATTCTTACAGAATATACTTCCCACGATTCAATAAGATCGACATCAGCAGGGATGTAACATTTGATGAAGACACAGCTTACAACAAATCTAGAAAGAGACCTATTGAAGAACCTGAAGAAGCAAAAGCACCCATAATTCATGATACAACCATGAATGAAGAAACTCAAGAACAAGATCCAGAATTTGAAGAACCACAAAGACCTATAGATCCACCTCAGGAGAAGAATCCTCACAAGAGGAAACCTGCTTGGGTATGAGAAATTATCCAAGGTGCCAAAAGATAAGGGGCTCCAGAAGAGAATCATAGAGAAAGAAAGAGAACCAGATATGTAGATTTACTATGTGACTTTATCAATGAAGAACCTTCCAATTATGAAGAAGCGGCGGAACGAAAAGAATGGAAGGATGCTATGATCGAAGAGTATCAATCGATCATGAAGAATGATGTTTGGGATGTTGTCCCAAGACTAGAAGGGAAGCCGGTTGTGACTTCCAAATGGATCTACAAGATCAAGCATGCTGCAGATGGTAGCATAGAGAAATATAAGGCAAGATTCATGTCTCATGGTTTCTCACAGAAAGAAGGAATAGACTATGAAGAAACCTTTGCACCTGTAGCCAGATACACTTCCATCAGATCAGTACTTGCTCTAGCTGCAGTAATGAAATGGAAGATACACCAAATAGATGTCAAGATTGCTTTCTTGAATGGTGTAGTGGAAGAGGAAGTGTATGTAGAACAACCACTTGGTATTGAGACAATGACAGGGAGTCTCATGTGTGCAGATTGAAGAAATCCTTGTACGGTTTGAAATAGGCACCCAGGACATGGTACGGCAGAATTGACATCTTTCTATCCAGTTTGGGATTTACCAAGAGTAAAGCAGATTCCAACCTTTAATACAAGGTTGAAGATGGCAACCCAGTGATGCTCCTACTATATGTAGATGATATGTTTGTAACAGGTATGGATGGGTTGATTGCTGATATGAAGAGAAATCTTGCTTCTGAGTTCGAAATGAAGGAATTGGGTATGATGCATTATTTTCTAGGTATGGAGGTGTGGCAGAATGCGGATGGAATCTCCCTCGGACAAGGGAAGTATGCAGTAGAGATCCTGAAGAGGTTTGGGATGATGGACCGCAAGGCCATGACCACACCTATGGCATCGAACCTGAATCTATTGAGTGATGCTTCATCAGAGATGGTTGATGCTACGATGTATTGTCAAATGATTGGGTCCTTGATGTATCTGACGAACACGAGACCAGACATTTGCTTTGCTGTGAACACCTTGAGCTAGTTCTTGATAGATCCGAGACATGTTCACTTGATTGCTGCAAAGCATATTCTGAGGCACCTGAGGGGTACAATTGATTATGGGCTCAAGTACGAGGCGAATCAAAAGATTAACCTGGAGGGTTATGTTGATTCAAATTGGGCAGGAAATGCCATCGATAGGAAGAGCACTTCAGTATGTTTCTTTAGTATGGGATCAAGTGTGATCTCTTGGTTTAGTAGGAAGCAATCCTATGTGGCACTAAGTACAGCTGAAGCAGAGTGTGTCGCAGCTTGTTCAGCTAGTTGTGAGGAAATATGGCTGAGGAAGCTACTGTCTGATTTATTTGATCTCCAAATGGATTCAAATTGTATACATTGTGACAACCAAAGTTGCATGAAGTTGTCAGAGAATCCAGTGTTCCATGACAAGTTGAAGCATATCGAGATCAAGTATCACTATATCAAGGATATGGTGCAGAGGGGAGCAGTGAAGATCCAGTATGTTGTGATGGAGGAACAGATAGCTGATGTGTTGACAAAGCCATTGGCTAGGGTGAAGTTTGAGTACTTTAGGGAGAAGCTTGGTGTTCTCCATATCAAGGTTTCCTCCAAGGGGAAATGATGAGACCTAGAGCCATTCTGACATGGTGAGAGGATTGGTTCCTTCCATGGTCAAATGTAAGGGCTGAGCCATTCTGTCATGGTGAGAGGATTGGTTCCTTCCATGTTAGATGTGAGTGCTGATTCGTTCTGATGTGACTATGGGATTGGTTCCTACATGATCAGAAGTAAGCGCTAAATGCCATTCTTGGAATGGAGGCACCTGGTCAGTTACCAGGAAATCTCAGTCTGGGACTAGGGGCCATTCTGATATGACTGTAGGATTGTTTCCTACAAGATCAAATGTGAGTGCAAGCCCTTCTGACATTAGTTGTTAGATGTAAGTGTAGAGCCCTTTCAGCATAAAGGATTGGTTCCTTGCATGGTAGAATATAAGTGTTGAGCCTTTCTGACATTGGTTGTCAAATGTAAGTGCATATCCTTTCAACATGGAGGATTGGTTCCTCACATGGCCGAGTGTAAGTGCTGAGCCTTTCCGACATTGGTTGATGGATGTGAGTGTTAGGCCCTTTTGACAGGGTTGTGGGAGGTGTTCCCACATGGTCAGATGTGAGTGATGGGCATGCCTTTCTGATATGATTATAGGATTGGTTCCTACATGATTAGATGTAAGTGCTGGACGGGCCATTCTGACTTAGGGTCAGATATAAGTGCTGGAAGAAGACCTACATGGAGGCTAGGCCTACAACTAGCATGAAAAAGGGTTTTCTTTGCAAAACTTCCTGTGACGAGAAGAATCATGAGATAGCACCCGTGAAGATACAGTGATGATGCTCCAGAGATGATCCAGATCGAGGGATGATCCAGATCTAGTGATGATGCTCCAGAGATGACCCAGATCAAGGGATGATCCAAATCCAGTGATGATGATCCAGATCGAGTGATGATCCAAATCTAGATGAAGATGACTTGCACATGAAGATGACTTGAAGAAAGAGATGAATTGAAGGTGAAGATGATGAGGAATCGATGATGATCCAGATGATATAGAGAAGAAGACTTGTGTTGATAAATTGTGTCA
The DNA here is from genome assembly GCA_001517045.1 of Pseudotsuga menziesii. NCBI lineage: Eukaryota > Viridiplantae > Streptophyta > Pinopsida > Pinales > Pinaceae > Pseudotsuga > Pseudotsuga menziesii. Next base: position 11,755 of record LPNX010105154.1, on the reverse strand, counting down.
AGAGAATACCTTCCTAGTTAAGAGGGAGTGTTGATGTAATTGTAACTTCAGAATGTATTCACTTGTATTTCTTATGTATTGTAACCTGATGTTTATTCCGGGATTTATTTGTAATGTACTTGAGTCATTTCATGCCCCGAGGTTCCTATTAGGAGTTTCTATAATGTAAACAAGTCATGTCAATTCAAGGTGGGTAACCCTCCTATTGTCTAAGGGTTAAAGTCCCCACAGTTCTGGGGCACTAGGGTTATTACACTCACCTAGTGAAGTCAGCCCTAGTTGGGTTTAGTCAAATTAGGAATTAGTATAAATAGAGAGCTAGCCTCTCTATTTATCACACACTCACTCACACTCAGTTGTAGTGCATAGCTGAGGAAGAGAAAGACACTGGGACAAAGAAGAAAGAGGTTACTGCTATCCGGAGATCATCTTACTATTTTTGGGTTTCACTTTTGGTGTTGATTCTATCTCTGAGGAAGTTGCGGGGTTTTCTCCTATTATGGTTTACCTGAGGAAAAACACTGTGTTCATTGTCTCTTGTGTTTGATTGTTGTGCTTGTTGTTCTCTCAGTTAAACATCCTAATGTTATTCTAGCTTAATGTTAAAAATCTAACACCTATGGCTGATAAGATATTACTACAAACACCATCCATCCATATTTTTAAGATTGAAAGTATTTAGATATGAACCTATGGTTTCCTTAACCACAAATGGTCCTAGCCAAAACCTGTTAAACTTTCCATGCTTTCCAAGGTCTTCATCCCTCTTGTCCTATATAAGAACCAAATACCCTTCATGAAATTATCTATGTTTAGCCTTCTTGTTGAATGTAGTCTCCATTTTATACTATTATGCTTTAAAATTTTAAAACACTTTTCTTTTGTATTCCAATAATTTTATCAATTAATTTACCCTTCTAGTGATCCCGTTAGGATCTGTTATCAAATCCTATAGTACTTTCATGGTTGTCAGTTCTAATTGTATGCGTAGGACCACCTCTAACCCATATACTAGACAGAAGGGTGATTTTCTTGTAGCTCATTTTGTATATTTTTTATCAACCCAAAGAGCGTACCTGAGTTGAATATCCCATGATTTCTTGTTCTTGGAGAGGGTCTTTTTTACAATTTTAATGATATTTTGAAGATTCAAATTGACCATTTTCCAAGGTGTAATAATTAGAGGAGTAAATAACGATGAATTTTAATTTACTGTAGAAAGTGATCATTCTAAGGGAATTGAATTCCTTGTTATTATTGGTCACTATCTTCATGGTGAAGCCAAACCTAGAAAAAATCTTTTCTTCAAGAAATTTGATTACTACAACGTCATTTACTTATTTAGTAGGTATATCATTTACCCATTTAGTTAAGTAATATGTGGCTATTAGAATCCATCTATGTTGGTTACTAGATGGAGGACGTGTTTCCCCACTGAAATATATTCCCTACTATTCAAAAATTACTATAACTTGGACAAGATTCAAAGGTAATGCCAACAGCTTTTGTTTCTCGGAGAAAGTTTTTCAAGGAACACGGTTCTTACAAGTTTGTGCATGTCAAAGAAAAAAGTAGGACAAAAGTATCCAAACCTGAGTATTTTATGGGTTTTTTCCCTTGTAGTGAAATGTCCCCCATATATCCCTTAATGAATTCATTCCATCACTGTTTCAACTTCCTCTTCTAACATACATATGAGTAATATGCCTTCATGATCTCTCTAGTGTAAATATCTATCTATGGTACAATATCTTATTTATTTTACCTTTAGAGATATTCTTTATGACTTGTCTAGTTTCATAGGAAAAGATCCAATCGTCGATAAGTACACAATGTCACTATACCAATCTGATTGAAAATAACAATTATGAACATAGTCATACACTTCTTTCTTGTAGCTTTATTCTTCATCTGGACATATAGAATTCATTCCAAACGCATGTAAATTTTCTTATTCAATCAACTTAGCCAATCCTTTCCCTTTTTTCTAACTTGGTGGGATGCGTAAACAAGTGAAATTATTGAATCTTAGCAATCCATTTATCCCACCTTCCATTTTCTTGTGGTTGACATAAAATCTTCTCAACATCAACATGTGGTATAAATGAAAGTATCTATGATTACAATACATATTCCTTGAAAGCTTTAAGGGCCTTGATCATTGCATGGGCTTGTTTCTCCATGATTATATATTTGAGCTAACCATGTGTAAGGCCTTTCCTAAAGAATTTCATTGGTTGTTCAAACTTCTCATCATTACTTTGCTACAAGACTACATCTATAGTGTGGTATAAAGTGAAGAGAAAATCAGAAAATATATTTCATAATTAGGGATAGTTAGTACTAGGGCTTCCCCAAGTTCCCTCTAAATGGAAGAAAAAGCTTCTCTTAACCCATCATCCCATGTAAATTCTGAATCCTCTTTTAGCATTTGAGTCATGTATTTAGTTGATCAATAAAATTTGGTACAAATATTCTCAAGAAATGCATTTTTCCACAAAATGATTGTATGCTTTTTTGTGTCTAGGAAGAGGGATAGTATTAATATCCCCCACTCTGTCATGGTCAATATTCACTCCTAGTGCTAATATTATGACCTACCCATTTACCTTCTTCCATAGCAAATAATAAGCTATTCGAGTTAAAGTGATATTGCAAATTTCCTACATCTTTCATATTTTTTATATGATCTCAAGCTTTCTTTAAGTATACTATTAGGTCAACCAAGTAAATAACAATAAACCTATCCTTTAAATCAACAAAGGAAAAACCCATGGAACTTAGGAAGGTGTTGATGAAATTTTCATTGATTCCAATGTGGACTTGAAGTATCCCCATGGATTTTCATTCATGCCACCAAGTCCCACTTACAGTGCCTTAGACCCCTTATGGAGTGGGTTTGTGCCTTGAAGAACCTTGTACCCAGTTAACAAGGTCCTTGTACCCATAAGGCTGGATCTTGGATCCACCACCTTGTAGACGATGTTGAAGACCCTGTTGATGGTGTTGAAGACCCTGGAGATGGTGTTGAAGATCTTGTGTATGATGAAGAATCCCTAGATGGGTTGGAGAAGAATTAATGACCCATTTTTTTGGTCATTCATACTCTTATGGTGTCATGGTACTCTAGGAGAAGTTTTGGCAACCCCATAGATGATGTCATGATGGATATTGACCCTTGGAGGTCTCCTGGTGTGGTTAGGGTGGTTGAAGAATCCTATTAAGCCACTTGCTTGATGAAGAAGCCATGAATAATCCCTTGGACCCACATTTGATGTCTTAATGGTCCTTTCCCCTTAAACGTGATGATATTGTCATTGATTACTTGATGAATACTTGGAACCCTTGATGAATATATTGATGCCCGTGTATCCCTTTTTGGGGTCATGAAATCCTTGGAGATGGTAATTNATGACCCTTGGACACTATATGATCATTGATGGTGCATTTGGAAATGATTTGGGTCTTGGAATCCATACATATGGTGGTTTGTAATCCCATGATTGTTGGAGCCTTTGACATGATGGAATATTTGGTCATGATGCCCTCATCAATTGGAAATGGAGTCCTCTGTGATGGGATTGAAGTCCATGGAAAGTATCTTTTTTAAATATTATATGATATCTTTGAAAGAGTCCTTGAAACCCTTACATGCGGTGCCTTGAGTATTGAGCCCACACAATTTGTAGCTTGTTGATGGTGATGTATGGTCCTTTTTGTGGTTATATGGATATTGGGATGTATATGGAGGTATATCCCATGGATGTGCCATGATAGGTTGAAGAATATTTTGAAACTCTTGTAGTTGGTGGTATAGTCTTTGGCACCCTCATGTGTGGGGTATTTGGCATCCTGAACATATTGAATAATTTAAGGGTATTATACCAAGAATTTAAAAAAAATTGGCATAAGGATATAGTCCTAGTAAATCTATTTCTGTTGATATGTGGAGAATCTTCTAACTCCTTACGGTTGAACAGATATGAATTTTTGAAGTTGGTGCACCGTACCTTTTTGGGTCAGCCAACCAAACAAAAGAGAATTTAATTATTTGTAATTTCGAATTGCATGTCGGCCCAGTTTGAGGTACTAAATTTCCTGCACAACCTATATTAAATAGAATATCAAACTTTTTATTTGTTCATCATCAATTGTCTCAGTATTTTCGCAACTCTTGGAGAAAAGTGAGAAACTTTGTGGAGAAGAAATTTATGGGCATCTTCACTAAAATTGGCATAACTTTCTCATACAGAATCAGAATTATAAAATTATTTGCTCGTTGGAAAGCCTGTTATGATGGATATGTGGTGAAATTATCTATATGTTTTTTGTTTTCTACTATTTCTTCATCTTGTGATCTTTGAAAAGGTATGGTTCATGCTTTTGGGTTTCTCTTGTGATGGCACATGTCTCTCATGGATAGAGTTCATCTTTGATCTTAGCATGTGAGCCTCTGTATTGGTATATATATTTGGATTTGTTAAGGAGGATATGATGATGATGTTTCATACCTTTATGCTATTATATGATACACTTTATGATGATAATGCATGTGATAATGATGTATACTCTATGATGTTGATGCACTCCTATACAATATGATGTACATGCATACCATAGTGTGATGATGCTCTCCTGTGCACTTTGATGTATACTTGATGATGATGATGCATAAACGGTGCACACTAAGATGATGATGATGTATATTTGATGATGAGGATGCATACCCTATGAAAATGATGCATACCCTATGACGATGATGCATATCTATGATGATGATGCATGACGATGCATTCCTTATGTTCAGTGAAAGAAGAGCAGAACTACTTGATGAGTGACTGGGTATGATGAGGTGTACAAGGATGTACATGAGAATACCTAGCAGTGTTGTAGCAGTGATGAGCAAAAGACCAACAGGATTGACCAGAGATTGATGAGCAGATTGACCAAATATTGCTGAGTAGATTGACAAGAGATTGATGAGAAGATTGAGTGGAGATTGATGAGCAGATTGAACAAAGATTTATGAGAATATTGACCACATATTTATGAGCAGTGTTGACCAACAGAGTGATGAGAAAATATTGATGTGCAGAGTAGAGGTTGGTTGTGTAGCAGAGCCATATGATTGCTTCCAAGAATAATCTTGCACTTGAGGATTGGAATCCTCAAACCCTTCTTAGTTGGAGCTAAGAAAACCAGTTTGGGTCATTTTGGAGAGTTGGTGCTCTTTTTATCAGTTGGTGCTGATTATAATAGAGAATATTGTTGTATTCCATGTACAATAAATAAAGATCAAAATTCCATATATTCTTGTGTCTCTTTTGATGTGATGTTGTGCTTATGACTCATAATGAATTTGATTATGCAATTTATGACATAATGATTGATATGCTATGATTTACTAAAAGAAGGTAACAAGTTTAAAATTTCTCACACACTTATTCATCCCCCCTCCCCCGGTCTCCGTATGGCCATTGTGTCCAACAGAAGGTAGTTATGGAATTGATTAATTTGAAAGGAATTTTTATAGGAAAATGTCCCCCACAAGGTGGTGAATGTGGGCATCAAAATATCATCAATATCCATTATCACTTGATTCTAACATGAAAAATAATTTAGCATAGACATTTTCTCTAAGCCTACTACTTTCTATAACATCTAGTCCATATTAGGAAAAGGATAATTATTTTACAAATAATCTCTATTCCGATTTCTGAAATATACATGGAGCCTTATCTCTCCATTCCTTCTTCTTACTAGTATTGGGATTTCCAATCATTCTGATTATCATACTAGTATGATGATCTTGTCTTGGAGTATATTTATTACATTGTTTCCATGAGTGGACGCAACATAGGTTTTACTGAGCATTGATGTTTATTTAGAGGATTAGTGTCTTCTCTCAGTGGGATTTGATGTTGAAAAATATTAGGCTTGTAATTTTTGAGATATTCATATTTCCATATAAAAAAATCCTCAAATTGCTGGAATATTCTATATATTTCTCTTTCTATTTGTCTGTTAAACCCTTAGATAGTTTGAAAATTTTGGGATGTGCTTCATCCTTCAAGTTGTACTTATCTACCTCAGCCATTTCTGGTTTAATAGCACATTTGGATGGCACTTCATCATAACCAAACAACCTTTTTAAAGGAGCCAATCCCCTTGGTATGTAATAGGTCTTAAGTTGTATGACCCTTTTTTATCCTATCATTTCTAGAGAATCTCCCTGCTCAACCTCCTACACATCAATATCTTATCCATCTTGTTCTTCCTACAAATCGATATGAATTTATGTGTATTCCTCGACCATATTTATGATTTTTTTTAATAGGTTGATCATCTTTGAATACTTTCCATTACTTAATGTTGTTAGGAATTGTAGCTTTCTACATTGCTTCGAAAACACAGGTCAAATGACCAATGTTAGGAGGTACAAAATCCATTTTTTATGCAAATTATCAACCTTATAATTCACTTCTCTTGGCATAGCCATAATATTTATATATTCAAATAAATTATCAAATAAGTCCCAAACAACATGCTTGTATTGTCTCATCCTTAAATGCTTTGATTGGATCTTTCCTCTTACTTGATTGATTATTAAATTTGAATACCCAAAATATTTTTAGCTATTACACCCATGTTTCTTGCTATTTATAGCCCCAACATTAGTGCTTTGTATTCTTCTACATTATTGGTACAATCAAAACAAGGATTGAAAGCAGAATGGAATTCTTTAGCATGATGGAAACTTGAGCAACACACCAACTCCATTCCCATATCCCAAAGGTATCTAAAGGTCGTTCTTAATAATCCATCAAAAGTACCTTTTGATTTTTGAAATGTGTTTGGTGAGTAAGAATGAAGGTTCCTAACTCATCAGAAGTATAGGTGTGGAAATTAATCCCAAGCTTAGATCAATTGAACTCACAAAATTGCTTGAAAATATACAAGATACACTCAAAAAGGAGACTGAATATGTTGTATAACACAAATTGAAGTTGTATTAGTTTACACCATCCAACCTTATATAAAAATAGGTTTTCCAAACATATAGTTACATCAAGAATTCGAATGCATAAAGATTCCATTCGAATTAGCAAAATAGCAGACTTACTAAACTAGTCAAAATCCCACATAGGTGCATAAAAAACTTTCCTAATATTTCAAGAGGCTCGCGAATTGTATGAATGACTTGTTATATTTTCTTAAAACTACTGAAAAAGAAGGAAACTATGGATAAGGAACGAATGCACACTTGCTAAACTGGGGTAGTATGATAGGTTTTCATAATCATATTCAAAATCTTTCCAAGGTGCTACTAGAGGCAATTTTGGCAAGTTTGACCACAAAAATGCAAGTGGATGCCAACTAGTTAGTGTAGGACCTAGGAATTTAACCAAAATGATTAAATTTTATATCCCAAGTCTGGGAATCGATTTTTATTATTATAACAACCTCTCTTAATCATAACTTATGTAAAATATCATAGATATAGGGCCTATCAACAAGGCTTATTCACCCTTTACATACTGTTTTTCCATACAAAACAAGGAAAGAGGAAAAACCACAAAGGGGAAAATCCTCCCTTAAACATGGACATGAACAAAATTGTAATAAATCTTGTCTTAAATCAGTCTTCACCACATGATAAGCTATCCCCAGCAATGATTTGATATTGCTGAAATTATTCTCATAAAACACCTTGGTGAACATGTCTGCAAATTTCTCGCATGATTCACAATAACGTAGAGAAATGACCCCATCATGCACAAACCCTCTGATGTAGTGCATATGCATATCTATGTCTTTGGTTTGCTTCCTCCATACTGGATCAATTGAGATTTGAATGGTACTCATTTGGTTTTCACAATAGATGACTGTAGAAGTATCTGACTCAATCCCAAACTCTCCAAGTATACCCTGTGTTGGTAGGCAGTTTTGGGGTAAGTTAGTTGCGCAGTATCACGGATGTTGCGCAAGGTCAAAGATGTCGCACAAGGCAGATTGGATATATTTTATGTATTTTGGTCATATTTTGTAGATTTGGACCACATTATGTGTATTGTGGTCGTTAGTTTATATATTCTTTTAAGAAGTGGTTAGGAAGTTGGCTTAAGTTTACCACCAATGTAAAGGAGCAAGCCTATAAATAGATTTAGAATTGCAAGTATTAAGTCTTCTTGGAGCTTCTTGGTTTTTCTTGTATTTTGAGAGATAGAAGAACTATTTTTGGATCTATGTATGTGATTGAAGAACTATTTTTGGGGAACCTGTGTTTTTCCGAGAAGATGAATATGATATGACGGAGATTGAGAAGAAACTTTGTGTCTTTTTCTACCTTTTTGTCTTCCTGTTTTCTGTGATCTAAATGTGAATCCAATGTGTAACTGTGAATGATGTGATGGTTCTCTACTATGGATGATGATATACTGTTAAATATGTTTTTGCATTGATGGTTTTTTTGCGATTCGAATATGCCAATGATATCTATTGAATGATGATATGATTATGTTAATGCATAATCTAAATAATTGCATATGTTGAATAATGTTGCACTGAGTTGATAAGTATATGCATGGTCCTCCTTCACACTACGGAAACTTGGTTTCGACAGCTATCCCTCGAACATCTCAAGTGAGACTTCATTTGATCTGCAGGTGTTTTCAGATGGGGTAAAACCTATATGAGTCGGTGCTCGGGGAGATCGCATTGGTTTGGGAGTCAATAGAGAGTGAACCCCTATCGACAGGTTTTGTGTCAGTAAATGGTTTCATTTTCAGGACCTGAATTTTGAAGAGGAAGGAGGACATGTTGTGGCATCCGACGAGACTAGAAATCCAAGATTGGTTAGAACAAAAGGCATGGGAGTTTGCTGAGAAAGAGAATCAGAACCTTGGATTGACGTCAAAGAAGTGGGTGGAGAGGTACCTGTATTCTGATCTACGCGAGTATTTTTTGTCTGAGTTTCTAATCATTTTGTATAAGTGGTTGGTGCGATTGAAATATCGGAAATTTCCAAGGAGGTGAACCAACTAGCTGGACCCCAGAGTTGATCCAACAGTTGCAGGAGGTAGACAACAAAGCATCAAGGGCTATTGAAGTTTTGCTTGACATCATCTTGGAAGGATACATCACTGAGTTCATGGTAGACACAGTTAAATCTTACAGTGACACGAAAAGGGAGTTCTTCAACGGACCAAGAGGTAGGTTCTTGTTATCGTTTCAATTTTTTGTTAAGAATCTCATCTATGAAAACCAAATATTAAAAATGAAATCTGCCAAGTAGAACCCTGGTGTGTAGAGGCTAAGGGTATTGCAAGACAAGGGTTAGTTGGAATGATACGAGGTAGATGGATGGAAGTTACGATGGGACTATGAGGGAAGCCAAGGAAGGAAGTGGTCTTACGAGAGGAAGAGAAAGTATTCAACAAGAGAAGATGTAGAGGACAGGAGAGAGCCCTACTATGACCAAAACGTGAGACCATGAGAGAAGTCCACACGAGACAAAGCGACCCTACAGTGACGAAGGAGACGACACTACTACATTTGGACCAAAAATCCGACGGCCGTCATGTCGGATTTTCGACACTTTCCTGTCGCATTTACGACACTTTGATTTTTTCTTAAGCATCGGAAACTTGGCGTCAGTTCTCCGACACTTAAATACCTGTCGGTTAAGTGACACTTAACTAACCGTCGGTTAAATGTCCACCGTCGGATAAGCGACAGGTATAACCGTCGCTTAAACCATGGTTCTAAAGAGTAAGCGTCGCAAAAACGACATTAAAAGCTGTCTCTTAAGCGACGGATATGAAGAAAAGGCGTCGCAAAAACGACATTAAGAGCTGTCGCTTAAGCGACAGAGATGAAGAAAAATCGTTGCATTTTCGACAGCTAGACCTGATTTTTTTTTTTTAAAACCTTGAATATCCAGCCAGGAACTGTCGCTTAAGCGACGCGTAATAATAAGAGGCGTCGCAAAAACGACATTAAGAGCTGTCGCTTAAGCGACAATTATTACTGTAAAGCGTCGCATTTGTGACAGCGAGATCTGATTTTTTTTTTTAAACTTTGAATATCCAGCCAGGAACCGTTGCTTAAGCGACGCGTATTAACAAGAAGCGCCGCATTGTCGACAGATATAGCTGTCGCTTAAGCGGCGGCAGTGAATTTTTTTTTTTTTTTAAATATATTGAATATCCATAACCTATATCACCTGTGCAACTTGCGAATGCAGTAGTAGTAATGCATAACCACCAATATATGACCAATTTATTCGTAATCAATGGTAAGTGGATTTATTTATAATAAATATCATACTTAGAAACCCAACTATACAAAATCCACCATTCAACATGCCGAAATTACCAAGGTTGCCATGCAAAAAAAATTGGACCACACAACTATACAAAATCCACCATTCCACATTAACATCAAGGAACTGCAGCCAGTGAACGATGAATGCAACATTAAATTGGCATTGTAATTTGCCAGTAGAGATCGAAATTTCCAATCTGTGACCTGCCCATTCAAATCTGTTCTCTCTGTATACCTTTGGACAGATTCAAATCAGTACTTTACTTTTAACTCCAGTTTAGGAATGGTCATAATGGAGAGCATGGTCTTCATCATCGTTGAGACGTGGGAATGAGCAGAGTGTGAAGTGGGTAATGCGTAGTGGGTGAGAGGAATGAATGACCCTGAGATTGAAAAGGTGGCCTGTGGGTACAAAATGCACACCATGAAACCAAAACCACAACTCCCAGAGGACCAATGGCCCAGTTCCATTCAAAGTTCACATAAATGCACCGAGCACTTGTTGGCAGCGATCAGACTAGGCAGGCCGATTGACAGTGACACCCTGGTCTGTAACTGAGTCACCTCATGTCCAGACTTTACTGTGACCACCTACTCACTGAGCCCAAAGGGCTTCCACCCTGTCACCCATCCATAACCTATATCAATCAAAATGAAGAAAGAGATATAAAGTTACATCACGAAAATGTTCAAACACAAGTTGTGATCTAGATATTATATGAAAAGGAAAGAAAGAAAAACAATAAGATTTAAGTTATGATAGTCGCAAAGTACAAGAAAGAGATGGATAATGCCTATAAGGAAATCGACCCAGAATTTTTAAAAGCTATAGAGGTATACGCTAATATTGTATTTTCCCTGCCAAAAATAATATCATTTTGATCAAGTTTCTGCATAGGAGCTTGGTGCATGCAGATAACTAGTTGTGCACAACTGTAAAACAAGGTTGATCATTCATCATGGAAATCAGCAGTAAGTTAAGCAGGAATCGTATATAAATGAAGCAATCAGCAGTTAGCAGTAAGTTGAGCAGGACTCCTAGATAAACGCACAATGAAGCAGAGAAAGCAACTTTGTCAGTGATGTTCGTTGATTGCTATCAGATAATTGAAGCATAGGAACATGTAGATAATTCTGGTTGATCCTCAAGGGCACCTAACACAACCCTGACAGGGTTGAGCGATGATCTAAAAATACGTTTGAAGTTCCAATTTTCTTGTAATGTAATCCTTACTTCCTAATCCCTGCTTGTTTTTTTCCTCTTTAACCCAATTATCCAAAATTATAATCGCCATAGTTTACCTCAAATATATTATCATATAAGTTGAGTAACTACGTTTCCCGAAATTCTATCCCCCCAAAATGAGCATTTTCAGTAATTCCGTCCGATGCTAAGCCTAAAATAACCCTGTTCAACTCTAGCAAGTTC
>LPNX010105114.1:0-30804 GCA_001517045.1 Pseudotsuga menziesii | reverse complement strand
ATGCAACAGTAGATGCAAAAAAGGATGAAAACATCGATTCAAAACGAGATGCAAAAAAGGATGAAAATATGGGTGCAAAAATCGATCCAATAGTAGACAGAAAAATGGATGCACTAGTCGATCCAACAAAATCAGATGCAAAGATAGACATAAAATGGGACGTAAACCCTGATGCTAAACCTAGTGCAATAGGGGATGCAAAAGCGGTTGCAAAAAAAGATGCATAAGTAGATGCAAAAGTTGAGAAAAACATGGGCATAAAAGTGGAGGAAAACATGGATGCAAAAAGGGGTTCAACAAAAGTAGATAAAAATCTAGGCACAAAATGAGGTGAAACAACTGATGCAAAACCTGGTGCTAATCTTGACGTTAAATTATGAACTAATCTCCGCGCTAAAATCGGGGCAATTTGCGCTGGATTTAGCATCGAGTTTAGCGAAAAGGAACAGAAAAAATCCTAAAATAACACCAACCTAAGAAATTGTGCCTACTTGGCCAAGGAAATGAAGAAAAACAGATTAAAAATGGGTCTAGACGCAAAAAAGGAAGCAAAAACGGACGTTAATCACAGAGTTTTGATGTAGTTATACCTAAATATGGTTATGAACCATTGAACCTTTGGCTCAACATGGAGTATACACCGAAGGTAATATGGATAAAGTTTTTTAAACCATTATAATCAATATCTCTAGCAACCTTGATGTCTTGGAAAGTGTACACATTGGTACGAACTATTCTCCGAAAGAAGTTCGTATTTATACCAATAGTTTTAAAGAATTCTCAATGTATTTTCCTCATCATATGAGGAGATCCTGGTCATTCACCTTTGTATTGTTGAAAATGAGATTAAATCCTATGAAAATGTCAAACCTGTTCGGCATAAACTTCGTTTGAACACTAGTAAATTTGCGTCCATTTTTGTATGAATATTCTGATGTTTCACATAAATTCCATCGGTTTAGAAACCATCGGAATTCAAATGAAAGTTGGGATTTTCGTCGAAAATTCAATGTTGGTATATCGAATTTCCAAACTTCCATTGGAATTATGATGAAAATAACTTTTTTTTAATTATGATGGTTTCTAAACTGATGGAATTTATGTGAAATTTTAGAACTTTCGTCGAAAAATGGACCCAAATTTACTTGTGTATGAACTCTTAAAAGAGGCAGCCATCAAAGTTGAAGTAGGAATAATTCTAAAGCCTGATTTTATTTATCTTGTTTTGTTAATTGAAAGGGTATCCAATCTTGTTCATCTTGACAAAAAGTATGGTAACCTATGAGTATGCATTGAATTTCAAGATTTGGACGAGACTTGTCCCAAGGGAAATTTCCCAATGCCATTTATCGATCAAATTATTAATGAATTTTCAAGTAAATAAATCTTATATTTCATGGTTGGATTTTTTTTGGATATAACTAGATTCAAATCCATACTAAAAATTAACAAAAATGTGCATTTATATACCCTTGGGGAACTTTCACATATCATAAAATTTCCTTTGGACTTAAAAATGTTGGAGCTACCTTCCAACAAGATGTCTTTCGCTTTTCATCACATCATGCACATTCCTTAATCCTATTTAGATGATATATCAAATCATCCATCTCATCTTCACGTTGTGTTTGAGCGATGAAGAGACTATAAGATTTGATTGAATCCACGCACATGTATTTTTTGTGTAAATTCTGAATGGCTTCTACATTTTATTGTATAAAACAAAGGGATTATGTCCAACCCTTTAAAAGTTGAATCCATTGTCAACTCACTTCCTCCTTTCAATGTTCACCAACATCATAGTTTACAACGAAAAACAAACTTTCTCAGGAATTTTATCATCAAATATGCCAAGATACTAAAGGTTTCATGCATCTATTAAAGAAAGGAGTTCTGCTTGTATGGGATGAAGTTGCTAAAGGATATTTTGAAGCTTAAAGATATTATGACAACTCCAGATATTATGACAACTCCTTTGTTTCGTCCTCCATATTACACAAAATATATTTTGTTATATCGGGTCGCATCTGATTCTACATTCGGCATAGTTTTATTTTAGAAATAGGATACTCTTCAAAAATACATCATATATTACCTAAGTCATTCATTGATTAGGGATGAACTAAACTATTTGTGTGTTGAGAATTTATCTTTGGAAGTTGTTTTTTGCATTCAAAGACTCCATGCATCATTACATTTTTTAATGCAAGACAATTATAATTCTATTTCTTAATCTATTTCAATTTGTTTTGAATCGAAAAATAATTGGGGGATATTCAATAAATGTATTTTCATATTTCATGAATTTGAATTAGAATTTCAATAATATAATCCTCATAAATATTTGGTTTTTCCCAACTTGTATCAAAGTTCCCAAGAGAAGAGTATGGTAATGTTTATTATGACTCATTTAGTGATGAGCATAATTTCCTTATTTCTTCATCGAATCCTGGTATGGATATATTCTTATATATATTCATACTTTGAAGTGTCATTATACTTTTTTGGGACATAAGCGATGAAGTCTTCAACATAATGAAAAGAATTACGTTATGGTTGGAGAGACTTTGTATCACTGTGAGGTATATTTTATCTTATGTCGTTGCTGGACTCACAAAGAAGATGGGAGTGTTTTAATGACTCTCATGGTGGATCCTATAGAGTTAATACTTGTCATATTGTGTTTTCCCATTAAAATTTATGTGCATGATATTTTTGTCCCACAATCTTCAAACATTGTATCAAAGTGGTTAAAAAGTGTCATGCTTTTCAATTGTTTACTAAGAAAATGCATCCAAATATTGTTATGTTGTTTTCTATCGTCGTTGTAGGTCCCTTCACCAAGTGGGGGGTCGATGTTATGACTTGTTGTCTAGCTTCATATGGGGGTAATAAGTATATTATTGTGACCATCCATTGTGTTAACACTCCGTTTTTAACAGTTGATTTAGGGGCCTGATAGGAGTTCGATGAGGGTCCCATTCCCTCGAACTTCATGTGAACGCCCTTGAGGTTATCAAAGGTGCAAGGTAAAGAAGAAAATGGCAGGTGCGTTGATGGCATTAGACGAGATCCATAATCAAAGGATGAGATTGATCGGAGGATGGATCAATGGATCCAAAACATTTCGCGCGAGCAGACATGCTCAACCAAAGCCACCTTTCCAAAGTGTGAAATGGGTTAAAGGTCGGAAACCTTCGATGGCCGAGATGAGATCCTAGTCAGATCTACGGTCTCGATCAATTTCGCAAACCATACTTGTCTGGATAAAGCTGCAATTTCAAATCATGAAAGAGGAGTAGCGGTTGCGAAGATCAACAGTCGCGACAAGAAGGAAAAGAGATCTATGGCCACGGTTTATTTCGCAATGCGAACTAGCGAGGTTGAATACCAAGATTTCTCATTGCGAAAAGTAATGGGCCCACTCAGATCTATGGCTGCATGGAAGGGTTGGTCGCGATCGACGGTTGAGAACATGTCACGATCCAAAACTGCCCATGGTATTCAAAGGATAGAAGTTAGTGGCAGAAATAATGGAACGTGGATGGTGGATGTGAAAGATTCCTCTAATCGAATGGCTGAGAAGACTCCTAGGGTATAGGTTTCACATCCGGTGCAGAGATGAAAGTGGAGGAGATGTTCACGCGTGTAATCTACCCCCATTACAGATTGGTCAATTCCTCCGATGCCATTTGTAGCATGCGTACATGTGAAACCATCTCTGTGGTGGTAATGTTTGTATTAGGTCATTAATTATCTGTATCCCCCATGTATTAATCCATATTGTTGCATTCTATGCATCCAATGAAAATGATAATATTGTTCGAGAAAACTCGTACTATTATTTGCATTACATAGTTAGTTGATATATTTTTTAGTGCAACAAATGGAGAACTGATATATATTATTTATATCATTTGCAGGTATTTCTTTTCTTGTGTGCAAATGGAGAATATGTTTAAACGACTTTAAACAACCCTAACTCTAGTTTCAACATGATAGTAATGTTTGAATATGGTTATAATATTTGAATGTTTTAATATTTATAGTTTTAAACATTAAATGGTTATTACAAGGGATTTAAGAGAAAAGATTTAGACAGGATTCAGTATTTATGTATATGATGGTCATGAGTGAATGTTAAGCCCATGATTTACAATAAAAATCAATATTTTAAAATCAAAACATATTTCTAAAAGTTAGAAAAATAACCTCAATACTACTCCCTCTTAAATATACATTGAAAAGTTTAAAAGATTCAAAACAATGATTAATGTGGTTTAGTTAGAATCTACTTATCAAATTTAACTTAAAGCAATTTTTTTTTAATTTAGCTTTAAACTCATATTTTTAATGTCATGTTAGTTTTTAAAATGGTGTTAAAATGTTATAATGCCAAAATGACACTATCTATAAATTTTAGTTGTACATATAAAGTTTTAATAAGAACATGTCCTTATTAATGATATGTAATGATGACGAAAAAAAACCAGTAACAACTATGTGAAAAACAAACACTAGCTAGGTGTTTAAATTCAGCTATAGCAAGAATTAATGATATATTTAAAAAACAAATATTGTCTTAGTTGAAAACATATATTATGAAACCATAGCTTGTTTACTGTCTAACCATTTGAAAAGTTCTTAAACCATTTTATTATTGTGACAGAAACATATTTGGTAAACGAAACATATTTGATTTAATATTTATTTTTTAAAATTAACACTATAAGAGTTTTGTGTTTAATGAAAGCTAAAACAAAGATTGTGGTTGATGCAAATTTATTTTTGCTAAATAATTAATAAGAACATAATGAATAGATTGTAATTGTAATAATAAATATTTAATTGGGGTTAATATTTCATTTTTAATTTGGGTTAACCAAAATTATATTAAATGAAGAAAAAGATAATAGTAATTGTGTTTAATACGCAGGATTTCTTTATCAGAAAGAAAGTTTATGCAATTTTTTTAAGTAAAAATTTATGTGATTCAATTAGTTTTAAAAGGAAAGCTTAAGGGTGTTGAGGAAATGTGAACACCTTCATATATGAATTTATAATTGGCTCTATTGTTTTATTATGTTTTGATATTTATTTGATTTTTATCAAGTCGAACCAATTTTTTAGTATATTAAAATTATTTACATTTATTTTTTATTTTTATTTGAGTTCATTATAAGGATGGAAGGAGTTACCAAAGTGGAATGATGAACATGAAAAAAATTTCTTGGCACTTAAGAACATATTCATTCTTTTATTTTTGTTTTTGTTTTTCTTGGAGCAGGTGAGGATCGCGAGGATCGCTTGAGCATGTGTGAGGAGCTTGTAGCTGCGATTGCATAGAGGCGTGCTTCTCCTGGATGTGTGTAGATCAGGCTTGTTCGATCTTGCATCGGGAGACTAGGTTTTATCGTCGTTGGATCAATCAAGTTTCAATTAGGTTTGATCTTGTACAGTGCTCATGGATCCTCTGGATCCCCCTCCATAGGAGCGAAGACGCCTCTTAGAGGTTTCCTTCTAGACTCTGGTTGACTCCTCGCCTCCTCTAGTATCTGAAATCTAGGCATCTAGCTTTGTGAGGTAGGCAACAGCTTCTCGCATCCAGATCATGTCAGCTGATTCAAGAATGATGGTCTTTTCCTTGAGTGAGAAGGGTCTAATAGGTCAATTCACTAGGATCTGACCCTCTCTGAAAACCATGGAATATTGGATCTCGAAGAACTGGATGCCTTTGATCTCCAGATGCCTACAGCACTGCTTCTACAGAAAAAGAAAAAAAAGGTTTTTTTGTTTTGTTTGAGAACAAAGATGATAGGGATATCATCTTTAGAAGTGGGCCTTACTTCATGAGACCGAGAGGCCTGTATATAAACCATTGGAATTTATCATTTGACCAAGAAAAAGGAAGTCCCCCCAGCAGTGTCGGTGTGGGTTCGCCTTTATCATCTTCCTCTATACTATTGGAATGATGAGGCCCTTGAAGCCATTGGAAATACCCTTAGTAAATACATTGAAAAGGTAGAGCCAAAGGGGCCATTAATCTCACGTGCAAGGATATGTGTGAAAGTTGATTTAGAGAAAGGCTTACTAGAAGAAGTGAATCTATTCATGGATGGATGGGAATATCTACAGAAGGTCAACTATGAGAAGCTACCGTTCAAGTGTAGAAAGTGCCATGAATATAGGCTCTTTGTCAAAAGCTTCCCTAAATAAGCGATAGACGATCCTAGGAAAAGTCAAGAAGAAGGATGGTAGCAGGTGAAAAGAGGGAAGAAGGCGATGTATAACTCTCCCAATGATAACTATGATTTTCAACCAGAAAAACTAACGAGCGTGTTACAAATGCCAAGGAAATGGACATCAACAATCCATACATGGCTCTTCACATAAAAGAGGGAGGAATCCCCATAGCAGAGATCACTCTGGAGGGTGAAGAAATAGAGGAAGGTGGGGGTCTAGAATCAAGCGCGCTTCCATATGCCAGTGAAGGTGGGACAAAGAAATATCTTATAGGATCTTCCTCCCTAGGGGGACCTTAGGTATAAATAGTAAAAAAAGTAGAACAAATCCAAGGGTAGATTCCCTAGGCTAGTCCTCTTCGCAAGGATCACAAGAAATTCTAGATCAAACTCCACCACCTTCCACAAGGGCAAGAAAAACACACAGGAACCATAGGGAGCAGGGAGCAGAAAGAAAACTCGATCTCAGGAGGCAGATGAGTATTGAGGAAACTAAGCTTCTCCAAAACACCAAAATTGTTGAAGGATCAAGAGCGGATAGCAGGTCTCGAGCAAGACCTCAAATGTCAAAGAAATAATGATATTTTTCTCTTGGAATTGCAAAGGCATGGGGAGCTCAAGCAAAGTGGATGTTATTAAAAACATGAACAAATCTAAGAAACTTGACATTTTGATGATCCAAGAGACAAAAATGATCGAAGAAGGGGTACTGGCCTTATCTTGACTTCACCGGTAAAATTACCAAGGGAAAACCATAAGCTCCAAAGGAGATTCAGAAGAAATTACCACCTTTTATAATTCAGAAAAAAATAATACAATGAAATTAGTAAAGGAATCCAATCATTGGATCCTCACATAGTTGCATTGCAAAGAAAAGCTAGAGTCAATTTTTGTTTGTAATATATACAGGCCACCGCATTACAGGGATAAGGTGATCTTTTGGGAAAATCTCAATTTGTTGAGCGAGATCTTGTAAGGAAAAGATACTATTCTTGTTGGGGACTTCAACGCCACCAAATCCCAGGCAAAGAAGAGCAGATGCTCGATCGTCAGGGACCCCTTTGGAAAAAAGTGGAAGATATAATAGCTGATCTGGATCTTTTGGATCCTCCTCTCAAGAATGAGAAATATACCTAGAGAAATAAAAGGATGATCCCTAGTCATATTGCTGCAAGAATTCACAGGTTTTTGTTCAGCTCCTCCTTCCTGCAAAGAGACCTAATCCCAACCTCTGTAGCCCTTCCTTCAGCAAATTCTGATCACAAGCCTATATTCTTGTCCCTGACTCTCTTTGAAAAGATGGGCTCTATCCATTTTCATTTTAATCCTCTCTAGTTGCAGGATCCATAGGTTGTGGAAATCATTCAAGAGGCTTGGACCTCTAAGATCCTTGGCTCTCCTAGCTATATATGGGAGTCAAAGTTAAGAGCAACTCAACTCAATCTAAAAAATTGGGCTAAACTTTATTTCAAAGGGCCTTCAATCCAAAAGAAACAAATTCAAGATGATCTTGTTTCCATCCAGAAAAGAATGGAAGATGAAGAAGTGAACTTGCTCGCTCTGAATTAGAAAATAGAGTTGAATATGAGAATGTTAAGGCTACTAGGAAGGAGGAGGAAGAATTAAGGCTCAAATCTAGACAACTCTAAATGAAAGGGGGTGATAGCAATACAGGTTATTTCCATAAGAAATCAAAAGCCAGATTAAGCTTTAATACTATCACAGAGCTATATGATATCAATGGAAATAAAATTGAAGGGAATGAGGCAGTCAAGAGGCATATTGTTTAGCATTTCATAAATCTCTATACATACAGAGAGGAGAAGGATCCAAACTCTCAAGATGAGCTTCTTTCAGTTATCACTTCTAAAATTTCTAATGATGAGAATGAGGAACTTATGAATCCAATTTCATAGCATGAGATAAGTGATGCAATTTGGAATTTGCAGCTGGACAGGTCGTCGAGACCTGATGGGTTCACAATCAACTTTTATCGGGCTGCGTGGGACATCATTAAGGTAGATCTGAGAAAGATGCTCAACTAGACGAGGAAGAAAGACAAAATTGGTGGGGAAACGAACTCATCTTTCCTCTCTTTGATTCCAAAGGAAAAAAATCCTAACTCTGTGGACATATTCAAACCAATATGTCTTTGCAACACTTCTTACAAGATTCTCACAAAAATTCTTGCTACAAGAATGAAAAATCTCATGAACCATATTATTTCGGAGTATCAAGGGGGATTCGTAGCTAGGAGGAAAATTCTAGATAACATCATCGTTGTCCAAGAAGTCATCCATTCTAGCATGGAAAGGAAGCAACAAGGTTTGGATTCTCGAGTCAGTTTATTATATGGATCAAAGATTTCATTAACAATCCATGGATTGCTCCGTCAATTATTGGAAGACAGACTGAATTCTTCCAAGCCTCATGGGGCCTCGGGAAAGGTTTCCCACTGTCACCTCTTCTCTTTCTATTGGTAGAAAATTCACTAAGCAGAAATCTCAAAGAGTTACAGGAAAATGGAAAGCTAAGAGGCTTAAATATTGTCAGGGGGATCAAAGCTGCAATGCATGCCCAGTTTGCAAATGATACAATTCTGCTTGGTGGGGCTTCCACGGTGATTGCACAGATATTTAATGAATCTCCGTCTTCATTCTTAAAAGCTACAAATGAAAAGGTCAATATGAAAAAATCCAAGTTTTATTCCTGGAACTGTCCACCTAGGATGATGGCAAGGATTTATAGAATTCATGGCTTCGAAGGAAAGTTAAATTGGAACTCTTTCACATATCTCGAGGACCGTATCTTCAAAGGTAAAAACAATTCTACTGACTGGCAGAGTATTTTCAATAAGATCAAGAAAAAAATATCCTCTTGGGGAGAAAGGTGGCTCAACCCAGCTGGTAATATTGTCCTCATAAACTCTATCCTCACTGCCTATCCAATTTATACATGCTCAATTTCTTTAGATCCATCGAAAGTTATGCAGGAAATGACCAAGGAAATTAGAAAATTTATTTGGCAAGGGAGCAAGTCAAATGGAACAAAAAAAATCATCTTGTAAGATGGGACGTGGTAGGTAGAGTGAAAAAATGTGGTGGGACTGGAATAAGGGACTCCGACAAGGATGAACCTCACTCTAGGAGTGAAAATTCTATGGAGGATTGTCTCTGGTGAGAAGAGGTGGTGGAAGGAGATTCTAAGGAATAAGTATATGAAGAGAGAAAGGAAACGATGTGTATATTAGTACCCACTAACAGGGAAGAGATCTCCAATATGGATCCTTTGCAAGAAGGCAAATCATATCGTCACAAATCACCTACACTGAAGCCCTGGTAATGGTAAACAGATCAGAATTTGGCAGGATCGTTTGGGGACGGTCTCTCTACTAAACCATCTAGTGGCATTCTCAGATCTCAAGCAATGGCTAAATAATCTAAAAAAATTACCCTCTATGATCTATATTTGTGGAAAAACAATGGAAGATGGGGTGGATGGAAAGCCTTGGATGTTCCTGAGCATATAATGCTTGATTTTAATGCTCTTTCCTCAATTCTCCAAGGTTCTACATCTGTCCACATCCATATTTCAGATAGCAGAGGATGAGGTAAATCGGGGATTTACACCGTAAAAGAAGGATACCGAATCATTTCCAATTATGAAGGACTCAACAGAGCGGACAACAAGTGGAACAAATTCCGGTGTAATGATGGTCTTCCAAAAATTAATGTCTTCTTATAGATATTAGCACACCGGAAAATTCTGACTACTAAGAATTTGAAAAATAGAGGGATTCAAGGGCCTTCACACTTTGTACTCTGTAAAGAGGCAGAGGAGACCATTAACCATATTTTTTTGCAACGTAAGTTTTCCATGGAAGTTTGGTCTCTGGTTGTACAAGAGTTACATATAAACATGATTCTTCCAACAAATTGGAATGACCTATTTTCTTGTTGGAAATACTATTATCATCGTTCTCTTCTTAAAAATATGGATCTCACAAGAGACTAGGTTTCCCTTCCTAAATACCTCTGCATAAATCTTTGGGTAACCAGAAACAAAGAACTATTTGAAGGTGAGGCATCTAGTCCAAGGAAAGTAATGCTTGCTACAAAATCGTTGTAGGTGGAAGCCTTAGTTATGAGGGGGATGAAGCATATCAACAATGAGCCTTTGAATTCTAAGGGAAGAGTGTGCAATCTTAAATTTCTTCAACTTGTTACCAATAGCTGGCATAAAACAACAAAAAGGCCCATTTTTTCAAATTAGCAGCTGAGGATGACCGACTAAGCTTTCTCTAATTGGAGGCTAAACCTGGGTTGTAACTCCCTACTCTTTGATGGGGCCTCTAAAGGCAATCCAGGGTTGGCTGGGGTGGGTGGAATCATTTTGGGTCCTGTAGGGAACAAGCAGAGGGATTATTCTTGGGACTTGGGCAAGAAATCCAATAATGGGGCTAAGTGACTTGCTCTTATCAAAGGGATGGAGATTGCAAACAGTTCTGGAATGGAGGCATTAGCAGTATATGGTGATTCTCTCATGGTCATAAGGGAAGAAATATTGTTGTATAATAAGATGAAGATCCCGATAAACAAAATGCACCACATCCTTATTTGTCTAGGAAGGGAGTTCAAATCAATAAATTTCTTTCATATCCTACAAACAAACAATAAGCAAGACGATTTAATGGCTAACATAGGAGTCTCATTAGACCATGGAGAGATTTCATGTAATGAAGATAGGATAGGAATAAGCTAGATCCCATGAGAAGGATTTAATCATCACAAAGGATTAGTCTCAACTTCAACTTATAGGTATGCATTACACAGTTAATAGCAGGTACTCTCATTATGAAATTCTCATGAATGCACAGGCAATATGTTCTTGCATTCTTTCCATCACCAATCCACAGTTGCTGGAAATTTCTAAGTACTTCAATAGAAAAACTACTTCCCGAGTAAACTATTCTCCATAATCATTCATGTGTAGAGGAAGAAATAGAATCTCCAATTCAAAAATTATCAACATCTCTTATGCATGCAAGAAGGATAATCTCATTTCTAAATGGTGGGCTCTCTATCTTGGAGGTGGGAGAACTAATATCATGTGTCAAGAAAATGCGTTGGTTGGACATGAAGCCCGTAATGTGTCTTCCTTGAGTTCAATGATAGGGCACACAATCAATGATAGGAGTTTTAATTGGTGGTCAATCCTGAGGTCGAAGGGGAAGGGGAAGGAGAATAGGAATGCGTGTGAAGAATGGAGCTTCCCATGCGCTTATAATATTTTAAAATTCAATTTTTTTAATACTCACCAAGTGGAAAAAGAATGTGAAAATAGCAATGGGCATTCTGGTCTTTTTGGTTTCTTGGTTATCAGGCTTTAGTAGGAGGTGAGTAGCTACTTGGGTATGGATTTTGGGCATCAACATGATGTTTTTTGGAGCTTGAGGGAGATGAAGGATAGGAAAATTTGGAGGAGGAGATTTGTCACTTATTATCTTTTATAATGTCTTATTTTTGTTTACTACTTCTTGGTTAATTTGTAAGAAGGTATAGCTTCCATAAAGTAGGGTTCTTTTGGGATAGCTACAAATACGAGAAAGATGAGAAAGGAGTTTTGGATGCTACCCTTCTATGGGAGCAACCCATATCTTGTGTGTTGTAACCTTGTTTTACCTTTTTTAATATAAAATTTCTCAATTGTTTCTATAAAAAAATCACATAAGGAGTTACACATCCCCCTCTACTGGTCTATAGAATGCGCCTCTTGGCATAATAAAAATTTTCATTGTTGCTTCTTGGTCATAGACGCAAACACTTGCAAGAATCCATAGTCATCCGTGCTCACAACCTTGATGCAACCTCATTCTTGGTTTACCTACCTGAGTTTTTTTAAATACACTAAAAAATTAACCTAAAGCCTAATTGTTATGTGTTACTTCGTATCGATTGGTATTTGTAATCACCAACTATCCATGCTTCAACTATCTTTTGTCACATGCTTCTTTTAGTTAAACGGATTGCATGCTACAAGATCTACGGGTGATCCATGCATAACCTATGAGTTCTCAATCTATGAGCTACCAATTGAATGAATGTCATTTAGCTACAAATTATCCATACCTAGCTACATGTTATTGTCGACCTTCTTCTTGTTATTATCTATCACAAATCGCTCATTATCCATATAGTGTGTGTGTGTGTATTATCTTTCGTATTTTTTTGGTTAAACGGTTAAGATATGAGTTACACATGCCTAGGTAGATGTTATCACCGGTCTTATTCTCATTATCTATAACAAATTGTTCACCATCCATTCATTAGATATGATTATGTAAAGTATATGTGCTAACTGCTAAAGTCTAGCAAAGGTGCATATATCATATCCCTCTAGAGATACAAAGGAAACACATATTTTTAACCATTAATCCCTCTCAAACTATACTTATACTATGTTTTTCTAAATAACATAATTTTAATAATGTTAATCAAATCCAAGTTGATTGAAACCAAGATTATAGAAGGTTGTCAAAAAAATGTTCTTTTTGACAACCAAAAAAATAAAATAAAATAATTAGAATATTACAAATAAATTACCCTTTGTGAGGAAAATGCAACAATTCATGAGGGAGAGACCCCAGCTGCTAAGAATCACAAAAACGATTTCCCAACCATGGGGAAAAATGAAGAAAACTTCCAAAACGTGAAGGAAAACGCACAGGAGCTCCAAAACACGTGAGGAAGAGGAGGATGTGCATGCATAATGGGTTGGGTAGACATTTGTGGGTTTTTACTTGCCCAAGAAGTCAAAATACGTTTTTCAAAAAACTGATGGCTTCTCAAATTTGAATTTGACTTCCATACTCTTCACATCCCCATGCATTAACTAACTCAACAACTTCTGGAAGAAATAAATGATTAGGCACAAAATACAAAATGGGTAGTTGATAGTTTTATGGGTTCTCCCTTTGAAATTTGGCTTTACCCTATTGGCTCAAGGGTTTGAATTCTTTGCCTCCCTATTCCTTAGGAAATCATTTCCCCATATCTTTAATGTTGCATTGACATAGCTGGTTGTGGGTATTTTAATTAAATTGCATATTTACATGAGGTTCAAGAAATATTGTGCCCTCGGCTAACATGATAACCATCAGCATTGATTTTAATTTCCAAAATGTAAAACACTAAATCGACTGTGGGGCCTTTTCCTTTAGCTCCACACCATGATTAAATACAATATTTACATCATATATAATTTAATTTAAATGGGGCCAAAATCGGGGTGTTACATTCCCCTCCCCCTTAAAACAGCACTGTGCTCAATGCTTTACAAAATTGAACAAAAATGCTACACTAGAACTGCCCTCAGTGCTCCACATAATTGAAAAAAAATGGATGTTCCAATCACATGGCATCCTCCAGCTCCCACGTAGCCTCTCCAGGACTGTAGTGCTCCCATTACACCTTTACCTATCCTATGGCTTGATTCCAGAGCATTGTGACCTTCCTTTTGAGGATGTGCATTGGATCGGTTGGGAATATCCCTCGGGTTCCACTTGAATCACATCCCAATTTATCACATGGTTAGGATCATGTACATATTTCTTAAGAAAAGAAACATGAAAAAAATTATGATCTCTAGTGCTAGAAGGCAATGCAAGTCTATACGCAACTAGCCCTATTCTTTCAAGCACTTCAAACAACCCACAATATCTAGGTGATAGATTGGAGCAACCTCCAAGCTTCAAGTAACTCTTCCTTTCCCTCACTCTAAGGCAAACATGATACCCAACACTGAATTCTATGTGTACTCTATGCTTGTCAACATAGCTTTTCTGTCTATCCTGGGCTGCTTTCAGATTCGTCCCGGTCCTTGCAACCTCTTTCTCCATTTCCTTGAGCAATTTTGGACCAAGAAAAATCATGTTCACTAGATCATCCCAAGTCACTGGTTTCCTACACCTCATTCCATACAAATCTTCATATGGACTCATCCACAAGGATGCTTGCATTCCATTGTTATATGCAAATTCTACCAAGTGTAAATAATCTTCCCACTTTGTTGGTTTGTCCATCACATACATATGAAGCATGGCTTCAAGCACCTAATTCACTATTTCTATTTTCCCATCAGTCTGAGGATGGTAGGTAGTGTCGAATTTCAACTTTGTACCCAAATCTACAAACAAACCCTTCCAAAAATTGGAAATGAACTTGGAATCTCTGTTAGAGACTATTGCCTTAGGAACTCCATGCAATCTGAAAATCTCCTTCATGAATATTTTTGCAATGTCATCAGTCTTATGTGTGGACTTAACCTGTATAAAATGTGTTTCCTTTGTCAACTTGTCCACCAAAACCATGATGGAATCATCTTGTCTCCAACTCATTAGCATTCTTGTAATAAAATCCATGGAAATAACTTCCCATTTCCATTCTAGAACTGGCATAGGCTACAACAAACATGTTGGGTGTTGATGCTCAACCTTTACCTGCTGACATTTTATGCACCTTGAAATGTACTTGAATCCATGCCCTTTTTTCATTTTTGGCCAAAAATACTGCTTTCTGGCTGTAGCAATTATCTTCTGATATCCTGGGTGACCAGAATACGGAGCTTGATGGATTTCATCCATAACAAGTCTCCTCAAGTCTACTACATCTGGAATATGAATTATGTTCTTATTAGTAAGAAGTCCCTCTTCTTCCAATTTATATCCCTCATATTTCTTTTCAAGGCTTTGTTGTTGCAACTTGTCCTTGACCTGCGCATAAAATTCATCTTCAATAATATGATTAACAATATGCTGCCTCAAATCTAATTGGAAAATACTAAGAGATGCCACATGCATTTCTTGCACCTTCTTATTGAGTGCATCAGCCACTTTATTCTCTTTTCCTTTTATGTGTTTGATTTCAAAATCAAATTCACATAAAACTCCATCCATCTAGCTTTCCTAGCATTTACAGTAGGCTTATCAAACAAGTACTTCAGACCACAATGGTATGTCCTTAGCTCAAATCTTCTACCCATCAAGTAATGCCTTCACATCTTGAGAGCATGTACTATGGCTGCAAGTTCTAGATCATGAGTAGCATAGTTTTGTTCATGCTCCTTTACCTTTATTGACTCATAGCATATCACGTGGTTGTCTTGAATAAGAACTCCTCCAAGTACTTAACCGCATGCATCAGTACATACTACAAAATATTTCTCTAGGCCTGCAATTTTCAAGACTGGTACACTTGTGAGAATATTCTTCAACTACTAGAAGCTTTCTTCACACCTTGGTTTCCATTCAAACTTTATTCCCTTGTTTTGCAAAGAAGTGACTGGATGTGCAACCTTGGAGAATCCTTTAATGAATCTCCTGTAGTATCCTGTAAGTCCCATAAAATATCTTACATCCGTCACATTTCTTGGAGTAGGCCAATTCATAATGGAATCAATCTTCTCAGGGTATACAGATATTCCTTCATCTGAGATAATGTGACCCAAATAATGAATACTGTCTTTATAGATGTCACACTTGCTAAACTTTGCATACAACTTATGCTCCCTGATAAATTGCAATGTCAATATTAGATGTTCTTCATGATCTTCCTCATTCTTAGAGTAAATAAGAATGTCATCCAAGAAAACAAGAACAAACTTGTCCAAATACCTGTTGAAGACACTATTCATAAGGCACATAAATGTAGCTAGTGCATTTGTGAGACCAAATGGGACCACTACAAACTCATAATTGCCATACCTTGTTCTAAAGGTTGTATTATCAATGTCTTCATCCTTGATTCCTACCTGGTGGTAACCAAACCTTAAGTCAATCTTGGAAAATACCTTTGCTCCTCTGATTTGATCAAAGAGTTCATCAATCCTAGGAAAATTGTATTTATTCTTCACAGTGACCTTGTTTAGTTGTTTGTAATCAATACACAAGCTGAGTGTATGATGTTTCTTCTTCCCAAACAGAACTGGTGCTCCCCACAGAGACACACTCGGCCTGATATAGTTCTTCTCCAACAAATCTTGTAGCTACATCTTCAGCTCTAGAATTTCTGGTGTACTCATCCTGTAGGGTGTCTTGGACACTAGTGCTGCTCCTGGCACAAGATCAATTATGAAATCAATGTCCCTCTTTGGAGGAAGCCCTAGAATTTCATCAAGAAAAACATCCCTGAATTCCTTCAACACATGAAAGTCCTCCAACCTAGGAGTTTCATTCTCTGCTACCTCCAAAACATGGGCTGCATACAACGGGAAACATTTCCTATCAAACTTCTTCAGTTGCATTGCTGAAATCTGCCTAACAGAAATTACTTTTGGAATGCCTCTTACAACTCTTAAGTTGCCTTCTTCATCTAGGCACTCAAAAGTGTTATTATAACAGCCAATCTTTACAATGTGAGCTTCTAACCAATCCATCCCAATCATAATGTCATAAGAACCAAGTGGTAAAACATTCAGATCAACATAAGTGACCAATCCATTCATAACTAATGGACATTTCTCTACCACTTCACTAACCTTTCTCTGAGTTCTAGTGGATAGTTGAACTAACCATGTTTTTTTATGCTTTAACTTCTTAAAATAACAAATATAAACTACTCTAGGAGTAATGTAACTGTGAGTAGAACCAGGGTCAATCAAAATAGAAATAGATTGCTCACCAATCTTACCTGCAACGTCAACCACAGTTGACTGGTGATCTTCCTGCCGGTTCTTCAGTGCTGCATAAATCCTAGGGACAACCCTTACTACTTGAACCACTGTTTCTTCTTCTTGGATGTTGTAAGTTGGCCTTGCATTCCCATCCTCATGTGGACAATTCCTTCACATATGGGGTCCTCCACATTTCCAACATTGGAGTGGTCCTTTGTTCTCTTGTCGATCTCTTATCTTTTCCCCCATCACTTTAGCTGGCTTACTCACAGATTGTGATGGATGCTTTTGTTGATTTATGAAGTTAGAAGGTTTGAAACCTTTCTTCCTTTGGTCAAACTTCTCATTATTTTTGTCCTTCCATGTCTAATGGTAATTAGGTTTTCCTTTTCTTTGCTCATAGCAATACTTAGCTTTCCTTATTGCTTCTTGCAGACTTCTAGGTTCATAAAACTCAATTCTGTCTTTGTAAGATTGAGGAAACCCACTCATAAAATGTTGCATTTTACTTTATCATCCTTGATGTATCTGACATACCTCAATAGCTCCAAGAACTCATTTACATACTCCTCCATGGTCTTCTCTCCCAATCTCAGCTCATGGAACTCTTTAATATTGTCATCATAGTACATGTCAGAGAGGTACTTCTGCTTGAAATACTTTTGGAATTGTTTCCACACAATCTTCCTTTTGTTAATCTTTTCAACTTTCTTGAAGTGCTCCCACCATATGGATGCTCTTCCAGTTAAATTGAAGATGGATACCCCAGCCTTCATATTTCCAGAGTAGTCTTGGACTTGGAAATACTTTCTCTTCCCAAGAATCCAAGCTTCAACCTCTTGACTATTCTTCACCTCACCATCAAACGTAGGAGGCTTGGCCTTCTTGAATTCATCACATGAACTGTTCTGGTAACATCTCTTCCTCTTACTTTTATAATGCGAATATCTTGAATCCTCGGTGGATCCTTTAGGGTTAGATGATCCACTAGAAAGTATTTTTCTTCTTTTAGAACCACTCCTACTTCCTTCTGGTCTTATTTCCCAGTCCCTAGAGTTAATCCACATTCAACTAATTATGTTTCTCCTGATCCTTAACCAATCTTTCATTATCTTCTCTGTAACTTTGCATCTCCACCCTTAGGCTTCTCATGGTGGCTGCAAAATATGGGGGAGTATCTTGAAATATTCTCCCATTAGACTCTATCTCAACATTTCCAACATGAATATTTTCCCCCATAACATCTTCCTCATGCTCATAGGGATCTTTTCCATCATTCATGTTGTAGGTTCTCATGGCTAAGCCAAAACCAACTTTACCGAACTACACTATGTGGAATATTGCTTTTGATGTGACTATGATTCTGCAAAATTTGTTCATAAACATAATTATTAGCTGCATAACATTCACAGGAATTTATACTTCGCTTACCTGCATTGGAAAAAACATATATTGACAACTTGCCAAAACACAGACTTTTCTTTCACAACAACGACTGTCTCAGGGGGACGACGGGGGTCAAGGGGGCTCACCATGCCACTACATGGTGGGTTGAGGGAAACATCCTCATTTTTTTCTTGTAATTCTTTTGATTTCATGCAATCTAGCACATAAGCTCATTGCCATTTTTCATCTTTCCGGCCCTTGCAAATCCCACTAAAAAACCTGTTGAAATTCTTTGTTTTGGTGAATTTTCTGTTTTTCCTCTGATCGACGAAAGTTGGGTTTTTCCCCCGATGTGTCACTGCAACTCGTTGAACCCACCTAACACGTATCATCAAACTCACCATTTTCTTTCGTTCAAAAAAAATATGATTCTTCTCCCGACGTGTCGGCGAAACTCCACTTTTTCTTCCGACACATCGACAAAAACTTGCCCTTTTCTTCTGACAAGAAATTTCACACTTAGAAAAAATTTGAAATTTTTTTCTTCTTTCTTTCTTCATCAATGAAACTCATCTTTTTCACCTGGCACGCATCGGCAAAAACGTAACTTTTTAACCCAACATGTATCGGCTAAACTCCCCAAGTTTGGCCGACATGTCTATACTTAGAAAATTTCCAAAATTTTTTCTATCTTTTCTTCGTCATCAGCAAAACTCATGAAGTTCTCCCGATGTGTGTCGACGAAACTCAACATTTTCACCTGACACACATCAACTAAAATCCTGAACATTTTCCGATGTGTGTTGGCAAAACTCAGCCAACACAACTGATGTATCAGCAAAACTCAACCAACACAGCTGACGTATCAGCAAAACTCACTGAGTTTTTTCAATTTTTCAAACACTTAGAAAAAAAAATTCTTCGAAACAATTTTCTTTTCTTCCTCTTCCCGTAGGCTCAACTCAGCCTTTCATTCCGACATGCATTGACTCAACTCATCCTTTCACGCTGACATGCATCGACTCAAATCATCCTTTCACCTCAACACGGTCGTTGAAAGCTTGTCGGCTCGACCCATCTAACTCAGCCGACATGTGTCGACTCAACTCAGCTAACTTAGCCGACACAGTCAACACTCCAATACTTAGAAAAATTTTGAAAATTTTGCTACTGGCCTATGCTCAACAGAGGGTAATCTTGCCTCTGTCAACTGTTCATCTTGACCCATTGAGGCCCAATGCTGCAACATAGCTCTGATAGCACATTCTCACGTCCCCTCATATTTAATGGGGACGCAACTATGAGTTGATGCTATCATTTAAGCAGGGAACTAATTCCCATGAACATGAATAATAAAAATGCACTTGAAATAAAAACATACACAGAAGCATAATGCATGCAATCTACAATGGAAGCAAATAAGAAGAAAATTGCTTTGAACATAAAAACATATGTAAATGTATAACAATTGCAAATACAATAGAAACAAATACATTCATCAAAGCATTCAACATGCTCATACTAATTCATTAAAACAAATATAGTTGCAGAGGTTGAATACACAAGAAATAATTATCTTGAAAAGGATTTGTCCCGCAACCAACTATGTCACTACAACGTTCCACCCAACCATAGGCCAGTGCGCTCATCAATATCTCAACAACATCACCACCCCTGAGCTGGGCATGTTTCCAACAAGGAATAAGGGAACAACTACAGGCTCACACATAGCCAAAGACATATCAAAATTCAGCCGAGCCGAAACTACATTTTGGTTTATCAGGATGCTAAGGAGGTGGAAAGGTTGACTTGCTAAGCTAGTGAGCTCAACCACGGAGCTATGGAAACCTATACAAGATCTTGCTTGGCTTTCCCAACACCTACACACCCAACAAAAGGAAGAATACCCTTCTCTTCTACAAAGTCCCTTGGGCTATTCCTTCCCTTCCAGTGCTCTTCAGGGTGTGCAAAGAAAGATAACCAACCCCTCTTGATCTGTCTATGAGGTTCCTTCCTTCACTAGGTCTATCAAGCTAATTCTCACCCAGTTCCACTCCAAACTAGTTCATCTCAAAACAAAGGATGCACACACAACAAAATACAAGTTCTGGGGTTGAGGAAAATCATCTTGGGAGCCAAAAATGGAAATGACAAATGGTGAAAACAACCCGAGTGATAAATACGATTCCAGGACATGTTCAATGGATTTACTAAGGCAGAATGGCCTCTACAAATCCATAGATCATGGATCTATTCTCCCATCTGCTAGTCATTACGAAAAATGGATTTCCATCTTGGAGACAATGAGTAAAATGCAACAATTCGTGAGAGAGAGACCCCAGCCACTAAGCATCATAAAAACAACTTCCCAGCCATGGGAAAAAATGAAGAAAACTGCCAAAATGTGAATAAAAACGCACAAGAGCTCCAAAACATGTGAGGAAGAGGAGGACATGCATGCATAATGGGTTGGGTAGACATTTGTGGGTTTTAACATGCCTAAGAAGTCAAAACATGCTTTTCAAAAAACTGATGGATTCTCAAATTCAAATTTGACTATCATACTCTTCCCATCCCCGTGCATTAATTAACTCAACCACTTTTGAAAGATATAAATGGTTGGGCACAAAAGACAAAATGGGTAGTTGAAAGTTTTATGGGTCCTCCCTTTGACATTTGGCTTTACCCTATTGGTTCAAGGCATGGGGGCTTCACTTGTTGACCAATATCCTATCACGTTAGTTCATATTGTGTGTTTTAAAATTATCAAAAATCGAACCAATATATTGCAGGTATTGGGGGGTTGAGGGGTTTAAGGTGGGGGTGGGTAGGGTGGTTTATAAGTATTGAGGTATAAAAAGGGGTGGGGAGGAGGTTTTAAGTATTGGGAGGGGGTTTCAACAAAAAGAGTTTGGGTCAATATCTCTTGAAATTAAGGGTATTCTTTAATACCCCACGAGTGCACGTGCTATGTGAGAGGTTCACTAAGTGAAGTCCCCATGGTTCAAATGTTTGAATTATTTCCCTCCCTGGTCCTTAGGAAATCATGCCCCCATCTCTTTAATGTTGCATTGACATAGCTAGTTGTGGGTATTTTAATTAAATTACATATTTACATGATGTCCAAAATATAATGTGTCGTCGGCTAGCACGATAACCATCGACATCAATTTCAATTGCCGAAGCATAAAACACTAAATCGACGGTGGGGCCTTTTCCTTTAGCTCCACGCCATGATTAAATACAATAGTTACATCATATATAATTTAATGAAACAAGGTCAAAACTGGAGTGTTACAAATTTATAAATCTAAATGATAAGTGAAATGTTCACTCAAAACATTGGAAGATATCTAAACTTAAACATAGTTCATTCTAGAAATCTTAAATAATAATTACTCACTATAAAATTTGTATACTTAAAAACAATTTATGTAATACATAGTTCATGTTTTTTTTACTAACATTAAAAAAAATGTTTGTTAGCACAAAACTACTTTGACCAACCAAACTTTAGCAACTAGACAAAAGGAAAAAGAGTTCTTAGTAGAAAAAAGGAAAATGCAAAGCCACCTACATGCTTGCTACAGGAGGGGTAAATAGAAAACAAAGGTACAAGAAAAATGATACTACATCAACCAGTTCAAGCCAAGATGGTTCAAAATCAAGATACAGGAATATCTAAAACTGAATATATGCCTTGGAAAGACAAACATGTTTTAGCACATCTGCCAACAAGTATTTGTTATGAATACACAATAAATTTGATGAAATGTATACATTAGATCATTGTCCAAAACAAAATCTCATTCAGTCTGAAACTATATTAGATCATTTTCCAATCTTACTACATCTTTCTAATTATCCTTCTCTTTAATAGATATCCATTGTAGGTAAAATTTGGAAAACTTACCTATGAGATCTCATTATACATTGGTATTCGCAAATGACCATTACATGAAATCAACTTATCAAATTAAGAGATAAGATGAACTTTCATGTATGAATAAAGACCTCAATAAATCTATGCCCAATAGTAAACTAAGAAAGAGGAAAGTTGTTGAAAAATGTAATTATATTCATAACTAGTGAAAGTCAATAGAAAAGAAATTGTTTGTGGCGTATTTCCTAATCATGATTCAACTATAGAGAGATATTAGTTCAATGTTGGAGAAGTATAATACAGACAAATATTAAATCAGTAGTACAAGTCAATAGAAATAGGAAAGTTTCCAAAGTTCTACTAGAATTCCTCTCATTGATCAACCAAATGCAAATTGTACAAATTGTAACCCTAAAAAGAAACATTAGAAGAATTCTTAAATGAACCAGAAGGTTTGTATTTTCTAATTAGTTTCAATAGAAAAAGAAATGTATTCTAAATACTCATCAATATATTCCTTGTCATTGAATGCAACCATTTTCTATGTCAAATTCAATAGCTCAGTATTCTTATCTCTCATATATCTTATGATGAAACTAACACTCGAATCAAGTAAATTGTTGACAAAAGTTATTTCCATGACATATTCACAATGATTATTTAGCTACATATTCTGCAATTATTATGGATGAAATACAATCAATAAGTATCTCCCATGCATATTTTATCCAATTATCAAATGGTGCACATAATACAAAGGAACATTAGAGACAACAATTACAAATTATTAGATTCTAAAGGAAAAAGATGATAGAATGGGTATCAATTTCACCTCTATTGACTTCCTTGTCTAAGGTTGCTTTTTATATTAATTGAAACATAATTTTGTTAAGAAATTAAAATTTCACCAAATGCCCTAGATAAATAAGTTCCAAAGGATGAACATACTTTGGATCATGGTAACCAAATGTTTCAAGCACATTAGTGGGAT
Organism: Pseudotsuga menziesii; assembly: GCA_001517045.1. NCBI lineage: Eukaryota > Viridiplantae > Streptophyta > Pinopsida > Pinales > Pinaceae > Pseudotsuga > Pseudotsuga menziesii. The sequence goes on along the minus strand of LPNX010105114.1, from coordinate 7,634 downwards.
GAAGTTGTGTTGACCTGTCAGGAGCTTGGGTCAATAAATAAAAATCAACTATCATTGCAGTGCAATCATCGAAAACTAAGACATTCCTAGACTTAATATCATCATGAATGATAGATGGTTGTGCCTCCTCATGGAGGTACTCAATCCCTTTTGCAATTTTTACTTTCTACATCCAAGTGAGAACTAGAATTGGTTGTGCTCCTCTAATACCTTTCTTACTTGTATTAAGCGAAAGGGAATAGCACATGAACTTTTGGAACCAACAACCTCTTGTTCATCATAAACATCAAAGAAAACATTGGTAATTATTTATAGTTTCATAGTGAACAAAACTTAGAGGAACATATGAAACTCTAGGTGTGATATCAAACTTTATCCCAAAAGTGAGTTTAAGAGGTAACATATTTTGTTTTTCAAAAATCACAGATTGTAATGTAGTGATATTAGTACCAACCCATGAAAGAGGATTATCACACTACAACCCACTTTTGAACTGAAACACTAGTAAAGTTGGCCAGATGATATGTATGCGACTATGAACCTCTTAATTAAATCTCTTTCCACGTTGATGCTACCTATCTAGTTTTATGTGCATTTGGGTCAGTGCTACAATCTTAATGAAAAAGGGGGCTTTGGGTATCTATTGACCACCAAGGATTACAAGTCATTCCTTCCATGTTTGACCTCAACAAAAGAGTGTTCCAATGACGTTTGAGAATACCTGTAATCATCAAATCCAAACAAAATCTATTGAAAACGCCATGCATTTCATTCACATCACTTATCTATTTATCTTCAAAAGATAGCAATAATTTTGCATCTAGAGTAATTCATTCATTAGAGGAAATTTGGGGTCTAAAATGGGCCTTATAAGAAAACGCGCCAACAATAAATTTTGTGAGTTGGAATTCATGAACCAATAGAATTTCAATAAAATGAGTCAACCATAATGGCTAAATTGACATATTCGTCATAAAAGAAAACTACTTTTTTGTTCGTATTTTTGACATATCTCCCTGTGTTTTTACTCAAATTCCAAGTAGGAGAGCTCGTTGGATGTGGAATTTAATTCTGCATCCAACGAGTACCCACACTACATACTTTTGATGGACCCCGCACCCCAAAAATAAGAAATACCTGAAAAAACGTGATGATGATTCCGCTTCCGACGAGTACCCACACTGCATACTTTTGATGGACCCCACTACCCCAAAAATAAGAAATACTTGAAAAAACATGATGATGAAGAAATACTTGAAAAAACGTGATGATGATGTCATCATCACGTTTTTTTAGGTATTTATTATTTTTGGGGTAGTGGGGTCCATCAAAAGTATGCAGTGTGGGTACTCGTTGGATGCGGAATTAAATTCCGCATTGAATGAGCTCTCCCGCTCGAAGTTTGAGTAAAAACACATGGAGATATGTCAAAAATACGAACAAAAAAGTAGTTTTTTTTCATTCTTCTTCCAAATTTAATAACTATTATTTTATTATTTTCCTTAGGAGGCCCATTTTAGACCTCAAATTTCCTCTATTGGGCTAAGTAACATTCATTTCAAAAACCACAAAACATGAAGAATGTACTCTGAGACTCAGAGACTACAAATTTCCTATGCAAAAATATGCCCATTGTTTTTTGTGGTGTTGGGATGCCAATGCCCCATGGAGTAACGAATCCCAACTATTAGGTTTTTTGTGATTTTACTGATGTGTTTTGGGTTTCATCTTCTCTCTCTCGACCCTCTACATGGATTTTCATGTCATTGGGTTGTTTCTTTTTCTCTCTGTGCCCCTCTTGACAACCTTTTCTTAATGTAGATCATATACACTAGCGTGCCCTCTCTTTTATCTATATTGTGTCACCTCCACTTTTAGGTCATTCATACCTGCCTTTCCAATAGTCTGCGTCATTTATGTCGTATGCCCTCAACAATTCTCGTCTTTTGATATGCATCTCTTTGTGTGAAATGCGATCTTCCAAATAATCATGTGTCATGTGTGTGCTCTCTTTGTTGCGGCCTTTTAGTTAGGTTAGTTTTTTGCTTTTAAATATTTTTTTTTTTACTTTTTCACTTTTCCATTGGAGTGAAGGGATTTTTTTCAACAAGAATTTTTTTTAGTTATTTGATATTTATAGTTTTAATCAAAACAACATTACAGAAAACAAGTGTGAGATTTTTTTAAATCTTTCATCATGGCTAAACATTACCAATATAAAAAACCCACCAATGTGTGAGGTGTTCACAAAAACCAAGAACATAGGCTAGAATATGGGATGTCCATTTGAGCATTACAAGAAGATAGACGAAACCTGTCTAAATGTATTATGGAAATGTTAATAGAAAAAACCCAAAATACTTTTTCCCTAAATATGAGATCTATTCAGTAAAACTAGATATGGAAATAAAGCGACAACGAGAATGTTTTCTGAAATTTGTTGGCGAAGATGGGATTTGAGAATGAAGGGATAGGTTATTATTTTCTTTGGGATTAGAAACTAAAATGAAGTTGAGGCTATAAAGAAGAAGAATAGGTGAAAAGGAGTGAAGAACCAATCATTTTGATTTCGGTTATAATATTGGCACAAGAGCATTAAAAGGGGGGAGGTTTTTCTTTCAAAATAAGGAATATTGACATTTTCAAAAGTAGGAACACCAAAGGGAGATTATAAATTTCTTTACATAAGCGAGATGAGAAGACTAATGATGGACACAACCATTCAAATAATCAAAGGACCCAAAATTGATGGATTTCATTGACAAGATGTAAAAGACTCATGCTTGTCAAAAATTTGATGAAGTGTCGAAATGGTCAAACGACAATGGTTTTAGCCAAAAAGAATACGAGTGTGATGAGATCGATGAGATGAATGATATGAAATTGAATCATTTCCATGACGATGCATGATACAAGACATAAAAAAAATGCCAAGACTTCACTTAACCATGACACGACGATGCATGGTACAAATTGGTGGATCAAAGATTCATACAAAAGTGAAATTGGAAAAACAAGATATGGACATGACAAGTAGACCAACATGAACAAAACAGTGAAGGAATATTGATAAAGCGACAAAGTTCAATAGGTTCGCCTCTAGGGTCATGTCCCGACACTTCAAAATGATTTAGATGTTGATAATCAACATTGGGGGGCCTTTCAATCCACCTACAGTGTTGAAATTTACTAAATCATAAAATTTCATTGTCAAAATTTCAATTTTCCATTTTTATTTTGACCTTGTAGTTCATATATATTCATATTTTCACTAAACCAGTCCTTTTTTTAGTCATTTTTATTTTTGTGACTTATTATTTAGTTGTATTTTTTATCCGATTCCTAAATTATTCATTTAATTCAACATGAGTTCCTTAAATTTAGACGTATTTAGCTTAAAATATTGTCATGACTAAGTTTTTTAGTTACTGAGTCATTTATTTGTCAATTTATACTAGTGCATTGATGAGAAGAACACCGAATACGCTGTGAAAATAATGCTCAATCCAAATTATGAAACAATAAGAGAATAACCCATTGAATCCATGAGGGGGTCTACAATTTACTAAATTTTAACAGTGCAGATGGATTGAGAGACTCCTTAGAAAGGGGTTTCTAAATCCATCTACAAGTGTTAAAATTTGAGTCTCTGAATCCATCTACAGTATTAAAATTTAGTAAATTGTTCAAATTCATTATCAAAATTGCAGGTTTTCATTATCAGAGTGACATAACTAAAAATGAAAAAATAAAAGACTAATTATTGTGTGGTCATTTTTAGCTTAGTTCTTATCGTGTGACCAAATTGATCATTTATCTTGGTCATTCTTAGTTTAGTTCTTATCTAATGACCAAATTTATCATTTATCTTGGTCATTTTTAGTTAGCTCACTTAAAATTTCTCAATTTTAGACATTTATCCCTTGAAAATATTGTGGTGGCCAAAATTTTTGGTTGCTTGTTAACTTATCTGTCATTTTGTACTATTGGTATCAGTATATGATTTTTCTGCAACAATCAATTCCATCAATTTATATAAACCTTAATGGGTCTTCAAATTGACCGAAATTTGCATTACCTAGCACTAAGATCTATCTAGTAAGCTAGCATCCATTGCAACAAATTTACCAATCTTATTTCCTATAGTCTTCAAACCCACTTCCATTGAGAATACATCCTTGGGGCCGAGAAAGAGATGCCACATTTTTAACATCGAAATATATTTTTCCAAAAGCCAACACTAATGGAGAATCCATTATGCATCTTCATTCTTTTGCAATATAAACCCTAACCACCCCCTCGACAATGAATGAATAAAAGGCTATATCCCACCACCAACACTAATTGCTCTTGTACACAAGTTGATAATAAAGGTAAAATAACTCACCGTCCACAAAAATCCTGGAATGCAACCCTCCAAGTCAACAATATTTGTAAGACTAATACTTTCACCAACGGCTAAAGCTGCTCCACCGCCCTATTAACAAATCACGTTGCATGATGTTTCCAAGCTTTTAAAGGACGTTGGTGGACATAGGGTCATGAAATCACTCAAATCTAACTGACCTCCCACGAAGCAATGAGAGTTAACTAAAGGGTCACACGAATCGTTAGCATTAGAATCAAGGAGTGACTTAAGAGAACCCCCAAGAAATGTATTGATCTTCCCATCCCATGCTTCAGTTTGTGGGACTTGAACAATGAGTTAACTTTGTCTACTCTCGAATCTAGCATCATATCAAACATACAATCTATTTTATTATCGAACTTATCTAGATATATCATGGCATCAAACTTCAAACTTCAAACCCTAGACCACAGAGTTTTGCTAATCTTAAAGTGACCCTCCTCATTAGCCCCATCATCTAATCACTTAATCACTTCATATAAATAGTAAATTATATTCAAATTTGGAATTTACCATATTCAAATTTCTACTTCAGTTTGAGTACCAAAGGTGCCCAACAAGATTAGTGAAGAATATATATAAAAGTAGAAATTTGAATATGGGTAAATATATCAGATATACACGATAAATATACAAGATAGAAAATATACTTCTTTTCCTTTCTACTCGGAATGAAAAGTCGAAGTCTAAGATAGAGATAGAGATAATTTAACGTATGAACATTAAATCTTCATTCGCAAGTAAACCATGTAAACCCAAGATAATGATTAAAAAAAATGGTACATAGAATGTAATGAAGATGCTTTCGCAAAGGAAATGGAGAGGGCGCCGGAGCAGCATAGTGAACGAATGGAGAATAGTATAATAGACGACCAAAACGCCCCTTGTTACTCGGCAAAGAAAAAGTTTTTTGAGATTGCAGTTTTTATTAATCAAACAGTGAAAATGATTAGGTAGTTTTTAAATGTGTTATTATACCTGTCTCAGCAGGTATATTGTAATCGATTGCAAGTCAAACTCTTTTGACTTTATATTACTTGCTCTCTATCAAAAAAATTAAAATCTGTTTTGTAAAGTATAACTTAGGGATTTGTAAAATATTTTTTTTAATTTTGTTAAAAAACTATTTTGTAAACAACTTATTGGTGGATAGAAGATGATGTAAACTTTGGAATTTGGTATCTGGATTTGAGTTGACATGTGGCAACAATGACATCATAATAATAAAATTAAAAAAATAAAAATTATATCCCATTGCCATCTGTTATAGCAAGTGGTACCATCGGAGCCAGCTGTTTTGGTTTTTTTCAGACCTCGGGCCATGAGACGAGGGTGCACAGGAAAGGTGCAGTCATTGAGGTCGAACATTTAAAAGCCTTGGTTCTCTCCTAAAGCTCTGTCCTGGAACAGTAGGTGATTAAAAGCAAAGGTTTGATTTTCCAAAACGCGTTAGGTGAAACATACCTAAAACACTTATGCTTTTACTTTCGTCCCAGCGACGCAATCGACCTAGGGAACTTGAACTCCTGGTTTGAAGAGGAAGGGTTTTGTCTAGCTCCTATACCCTGAAACCTGGCTTGAGGAATCGATAAAGGTACCACCCTGGTAGAGAACACTCTGGTTGCTGGGTCGGGTTTCTAGGCCCTGGAAGCCGAGAGCCGAAAGGAAATCGATAGTGTCTAAACTTCACAAGGGACGAATTCTAGAAATCCTACCCTCTGGTCAAAACAACAAGTCCGCCAGGGTTAGATGGAGACTCCTAAAAGCAAAGGGTAAAGTGGTTTCTAGACCATTGTTGTGCCTCTATTCCCTTATTCTTTTTTTTTCTTTTTTCAGTTCCTTGTGGTGCTTCTCTTAACTTACCTAGGGATTTATCTTCTGCTTATGAGTTCTGTATTCTTTTGCCTTTAGGCTTCTGATGCATAAGATGGGCGCAAACTACAGAGGGCCTCCCCCTTCCCTATCTGAGACGCCAACTGTTGATACAAGGGTTTAAGCCGAAGGTAAGGTCGAGGGTCTAACCATAATCTGAAATGGTTCTGCTCGGGTTTTACATACCTAGGCCGGTGAACTAAACTATGTCCCATTTTTTTTTACTTTTGCATTCAGGAACTGCAGGGAAATTAAAATCAAGGTATCCAACCGCTGACCCTAGCCCAAGAGAGCAGTGCTTCCGTGGTACCGCTGCCCATTGAAGGAAAACTCCTGGTGGTGTTTGAAAATTTCCATGAAAAGGGAAGGCAAAGGTACCCCAGACGGAGGCTGACCCGCCAATCTATTCTACCAAGGAGGCAGGGTAAGAACTCGGTCACTACTCATAGAGGATTCAAAAAAAAATTCTGGATATCATCTATTCACTGCTAGCTTACCTGACCACGGTTTTGTTGATGTGTTTCATGGCTTGGCGCTCTTCCCTGCTCAACGCACGTGGGGATGAAATTCTACATGCAATTCCATTCAAACTCGGTGGTCACAGGTAAGCAGGGAGGTTAGGGTTCTGGAGGGGACCTCTCCGAATCGACCTTCCAACTAAAAATCTGGATTTCCATTTTGAGGAACTACCATCTAGATGTAGATAGGGTTTCAGCACTTACGTGGAACTGGACATTTCTTTTGAATGAACTAAATAAGCAGTTAAGCTTATTTTGTTTTTATTTAAACTTTGAAATTTACTTTTGAACCTGGGACCAGGAGGACGGGACTGTAATGTTGTTTAAACACTGATTTAGTTTCATGAGAGCAGAGACCAGTTTTTCTTTTTTTATTATCGTTTTTTATTTCATTTCGACTTTCTCCATTTTATTTTTATGGACTGTTAACTCTTGTTTGATGTAGCTACCTGTTATGGCGATATGTTATGTTAAAATGCACAAAGAAATGCATCCCAACAAAGTTTTGGATGGGATTTTCTGTGGTCAAAATCATCTTAGATATGAGTCCTTTGCTACAATTAGTGTATCGGAGAATGTTCATGGAGCTAAGGAAGCATGTGACACATATGTGATTAAGGAGGAGAAAAGCCTGATGTTGTACAGGAAGACAAGGAATTTTTGGAACAAAAGAAAAAATTAGGGGATCTTAAACATTATCCAAGCCAAGCCTCTAAGAAGTAATGTATATAAGTTTCTCATATTTTATTAGTACAAGTTTCTCCTAGTTTATGAATATAAGTTTCTCCTATTTTACTAGCTTCAGTTGCTTATATATATATATATATATATATATA
>LPNX010105087.1:0-12215 GCA_001517045.1 Pseudotsuga menziesii | reverse complement strand
GTCCCTTCGTTATGCCATCACATTCACTAGTGAGATGCTAGATGCATCCAGATGGATGTGGAAATCCTTCATCCCATACATAAAAACTACAATGAGATTTGCAACCATCAATTAGTTTAACTCAATGTGTCCATCCTCATATGATGTAGTCCATGTAAATGGGTGCCTTTGCACAATATTCCCCCCATTTGCATTGTTAGATCCATGTCTATAGATGAACATAGTATTATCATATGTGGTCCAATGTAGATTACAACATAAGAACATTCTTTGGCATAGGAAAATTGTAATGTCCCATCCAACATACTAGCCACGGGACTAGTAGCTACGAACACTAGCTTTAAAATTATATCCCATAGATTACATAATATTCAAAATCACAACTAATTGGCCTTCCCATGAGTGAAAAAAATTAAGGAATGTGTCATGCTTAGGTGCATAATTATAAATTGAAGTGGAATTAACTACTATATTCACACACACAACATGGATAAACAATAATGTTCATAATAGAAACAAATATAAATTTTAAATATTTATAAACATTTATAAACATGTATCTTTAAGATGAAGAAGATCCAAGAAATTGATTGTCTAAGACTGATTTTCCACTCAACCCTAGGTATCAGTTATAGATACCACCTCAAGTTGAGCTCTAATTTAATAACCCTTGTCTGCAATTCTATGTTTTTGATTCAAGTGTAATAGTGTAACTATGTAAAATTTCATGGTGAGGAGCTCAATGCCAAGGCCCCATCATTGAACACTGTAACATTGTTATTCCTATCATGTGATGATTATACCATGCATTAGTGATTGCATGGCAATGTGATGTAAAACATAAATGATGAAAATGAAAAACAAACACAAAGGGTTGGATGTTCAAGACCACAGTAACGAAGAGGACATGGTGTCCACTAGGAAAGGGAAAGGGGCTAGTGAAGCCTCATGAGACCTAGGATAGAGTTCACTCATGCTTGAAATGTTACTCGCTAGTGGAACTAATGCGTTCTTGCTAGAATTAGTAATACTAGTTTTCCTTATCTTACCAATAATCTGTTGATGGGAAACATACAGATTGTCTGTATGCAAGGGCATGGCGAGTTAGTGTAGTAACTAGCCTATGACCTATGGTATGACCTTATTACTATACTAATAATATTAGTATATGATTAGCCCTATGATTACTAGTATTAGAACTAGTGATTAGTAATGAGGGCCACATAATTTTACCATAGGTGCATCCAATGAGTGCATTGAGTGCACATGTGACCAATTATACAAGGTGAATTAATAATATATTGCTTCTATAATAGAGGTAAGTTGGTATTCTTATATTAGCGATAAGTAAGTAGTATTATTAATCGATAAACAATTAAATGTCATATTAATCTAATGGAATGTATGTTATTATTTTCTAGCATGGAAATAATAATGTGACATGAGTATTAATTAAAGAGTATAATTATTAATTGTCAATTACCAAGAATTTTTCTATTGATGAAATATGCCACTTGGTGGTTACATTCAAATTTTTTTTTTAAGGAAATGGGACACTTGTACAAAAGATGGTTTCATTCCTCTTATTTTATTTTTATTGTGTATGTAGCACAACTTATTTAGTTATTCTACATCCATCTCCTTGTCTATTTTGAGAGAGGAATATGCCACTTGTCAATAGAATGGTTTTTCATTTTCTTATGTTTATTTTATTTTATTTTATTTTTGGTATAATTAGAAATTTGAAAAAAATTATTGAATTTATATTTAAGGAGGAAGAGATTAGTGGTTGGGGTTACACTACTTGGGGGGATAGGGAACCATTCCCATTCAGATTATTCATTCTTTCTTATTTGAATTGATCTTGGTAATTGGAAGTGAGGGAGAGGAGCATCCTCGTGAGGAGAACCATTCCCATTCAGATTATTCATTCTTTCTTGTTTGAATTGGTCTCGGTAATTGGAAGTGAGATTATTCATTCTTTCTTATTTGAATTGGTCTTGGTAATTGGAAGTGAGGGAGAGGAGCATCCTCATGAGGAGAGTCTAGCTCCCTCCCCATTGCTCTTAGAGCTTGTGTTTAATGTCTTACTAGTTGTATGTATATACGTCTTCTTATTAATTATTGGAGCTCTTATATATATCATTGTTTGCATGGAAATTAAAGGGGGAGGGTGCAGTCCTTGGAGGTGCAGCCCTGAGATCCCAATGGTATTATACATATGTTATTTTAATTTCTTAGCACGGTTTGAAAGAGATTGCACTTGTCTATTGTAGCTGAAGGGGGCATTCTGCCTCTTGGCACCAATTGAAAGAGCTTACATTTGTTTGGTGGAGTTGGGGAGGGCGTTTTGCCTCTTACAATATTTAAGAGAGTTTGTAGTCCATTGTTTGTTGAATTGATGAGTGAGGAAGGTTTTCCTCTGTTGGTTGTCTTACTCATTGCAGGTTGGATTTGTTGGATTTTTTTAGTAGTGAGGGAGTTTTCCTCTGCTGGCTCTTTTAAATTCATTGCTTATTGAATCTCTGAGCTGTGGGGGAGTTTTGCCTCTCTTGGATCTTTAAAATTGGTTGTCTATTCATTAGCTAAGTGTTGAGGGAGTTTTTCCTCTCTTGGCACTTTTAATTTGATTGCCAGATGAATTGTTGAGTGCTGAGGGCATTTTTCCTCTCATGGCACTTTTTAATTTGATTGCTAGAATATTTTTTTCCAGTGCTAAGAGCATTTTCCCTCTCATGGCACTTTTAATTTGATTGATAGTTGGATTGTTTAGTGTTGAAGGTGTTTCTCCCTCATGGCTCTATTAAATTGATTGTCAAGGTTTGCTAAATTGATTGTAAAGGTTTGCTTATTGTTGAGGAAGTTTTTCCCTGTCGTGTCACTTTCAAATTGTTTTCTAGTTTAATTTTTGAGTATTGTGTATTAAATGTTAGTTGACTAAGAGGGTGACCCTCATAGAGGACGCAACTCCCATTTAATTGATAAATCTATTATTTCGTTACTAGAAAATTATCTGGAATCCAACAAGGTGGAAGCCGATCTTGATAGCATAGCAAAGCACACTGTAGAACGAGAAGTAAAACAAGCAACTAGTAATAAACCATTGTTGTTAACCATGACCAAGGAAGAACACTTGAATGAGCTGGAGAATGTAGTTAGAATGGTTCAAAAGTTATCAAATAAGATAGTAGATTTGGAAAAGGATAAGGGAGCTAGTACATCCACAAAGACATTTAAACCTTATTTAAAAAAGAAGAAAGTGGGCAGTCTCAACCACCTATATATAATTATGCTATGTTGAATTTTAATGAGGTAGGTATGGATCATTTCTATACTTTCCATCAGGAGCACCATTCTGAAAAAATTTGTCCACAGTGGATAAACTCGATGACCTTGGTTATGACTCAACTTTTAGATGCTCAACTGGTAGAATCTGAGATAGAACAAGATCAGACTAATGAACCAGAAGAAACAAATGTGGAAACTACAATGGTATTATGGGATTGGGCACCCACTTTGGGTTGGAAGAAGAAGAAACAATTGAAGAAGATCAAGTGTCATCAATAAATGTTACAACCAAAAGTAAAGGACCTGTAGTGGAGGAAATTCTAATACCGCCTAAAATACAGAAGGAAAAATATAATATGAAGAAAATTCTTAGTACTACTCAAACAACTCCTAAGCCTAATCGGGAAAACATGAAACAGATGCACCCAACATATATCAAGCCTGGAAAGGCCATAGCAAGCAAAATAGAAAGCACTAAGAAGAGTTTAGTAGAACATGACATGGGCTATGACATTGTAGAAGACATTAAAAATACCAAAGCAAACATTTCCCTATTTGAGTTATGTAATTTTCCACAACAAATAAAGAAGCTTCTGGAAGCATTTGATCCGCAACACAGCATTACTCCAAAAACCATTGAACTTGATACTGAAATAAATGAAGCAAGCATTGGAGGGAAATCTAAGTCGCAGACCTTACCCTTTTTGTTATCATTCGATATTTTTAATCATAATGTGTAAAATTGTTTGGTAGATTTGGGGGCCTCTTCTAATGTGATGCCACTCTCGATATGTAAGAAGATAATGGTCAACCCACACCATCCCATTGTCAAATCATTCAATTGGACAAATATATTGTTAAATTGATAGGAGAAATGAAAGATGTGTTTATTCGATTATCTGCAGATCCTAGAGTTTGTCAATTTATATATATCATGGTGGTAGATATGCATAAAGCTTATGGACTGATATTGAGTGGGGACTGGTCTACAAAACTTAATGGATATTTTGCAACTGATTGGTCCCACATGTGGTTTCCATGTCAAAATAGTCAAAACTAGATTAAGATATTAAGGGAACTGCATATGAAGTATAATGTAACTCAGTTGGAAGGAAAGAATGAGCCTGTGAATTTCTCATCCTCAGTTTTAGGAAAATATTTTTTGGAACTTGAGCCAGGGAATTATCAAGCATAAGAAGTCACTTTTGAATTATACATGTAGTTTGATCTCCTTCAATTTTCATGGACTGGTGATATTGATTGTAATATAGTAAACTTAGTCACTAACATAGGAAACGATACTAATTAGGTAGAATAAGAAGATAGGTTTTGGTTTTTATATTTTGATGGTTCCAAAATGCAAGAGGGGTCATGAGTTGGTTGTGTGTTAATTGACCCAGAAAAGAATGAACAATTTCTCTCTTGTAGACTAGAGTTTGAAAGCACAAACAATGCAGCTGAGTACAAAGCTCTAGTCCAAGGCCTGAGAAAATCCATTGAACTTAATGTTAGAAATTTAAAAAAATTCGGTGATTCTGAGGTAGTAGTTAGACAAATCAGAGACACAATTCATTGTTTGTCACCACACCTAAAAGGATACCAAAATGAAGTCTGGAATATGATATCACATTTCAATTCTTTTAATATCAACTCAATTCCTAGATTACAAAATGTTGCCACTGATTTTTTAGTTGTTTTCATTTCTAGGTTAGTGCCAACTAATAACAAGTGTTCCATTGAACTTATTTTCATGCCATTAGTACCAAATAATGTAACAAATTTGATGGTTTTTTATGATGATGAAAATATCATCGATTTTTTGACAAATGATGAAACTTTCAAGGACTCTGTGATTGATGATGAAGAACGTCAGACAAATCTACAAAATGGAGAAATGACCAAAGGAAATTTTATGCCCAAAGGAGTAAGGACACTGGAAGGAATGTTCAATTTACATAACAAATTTAGAAATCCAGCTAATGTCAAAACCAACAGTTCATCCATGCAATATGAACTAATTACTTTAGGGACATAGGTTGAACCCAAGTGTAGAGGGGGCCACTTAACCTCCTAAATGTCATCATATTTGTATAATTATATAGTTTAAAGAGATAAATGTAACCTTAAAAAATGAGTAGTTGGAGCATGTACAACCACTCCAACCTCTCTCATGATGTATAAATAGTTATCAAATATGAATACAAATTGGGATTGGACGTCCCTTCCCAAACATTCGTGTTTCATGGTTGTGTAGGAGCATTTACTGTATGCATGAATGTGATGTGAAAGCCTATCTTTCAACATCTGGCGTCATTTCCTCCTTCACTCGGCTGGTTGAAAACAGCAGCGAGTGGGGATGGCTCGAACCTGAAGGAAATTATAAGATACGAAGGAGACCTGCAAGGAGAAGCTTAAAGAGTGATATCGAAAAAGAAGTGATATGTTTTGGGGTGATGTTGCTTATGTGCATTGCACTGCTGGATTGTGCAAATAAAAATTGCCTAGTTCTGGATATCATGGACATCAGGGAGATGTGTTTCCTGTATATAAAATAAGGGATCTGCTTTACCATTTGTGTGGAAGTTGTAAGAGCTCTCACCACAGAAGCGGCAGGAATCAACAGAAGCCCCTGGATATCCACCATATCTCTTCTAATTACAATTACTGAAACATGATAAATACTTAATAATATCATCGTGCTTGTATGGACCAAAAAGAACTAAAAAGGAAAGAGGCAGATATCTAGGAGGCATTGCCTTCTTCTATTAGACTTCTTCTTCTTCTTACAATTCAGCTTCCTCATCAACCATTGATTTCAATAATAAAAGAGAAGAGTGGGGGTTTCTGCTTCTCTTTTACTCCTCCCTGCAAATAGTTAGAGTTATTTCCAAGTAAAATCCATGGTAGACCAGGTACGCAAGGTTGCTCAATTTACTGAAATCATAGGAGTCACAAACACTAAGGCGGTGAACCTTTTCCAGGAAAGAAATTGAGTTGTTGAAGAGGCAGTAGATTGTTTCTTCACTATTGGTCAGTATGTCTTAGCTCTGGCGAGGCTAGACCTGTTCGTAATGAAAATAATGAGGAAGCAGTCACCGTTCAGGGTGCACGACTGGTCACCGCTCAGGGTCCAGTTGGGCCAGGTATTAGACATCGCTCTCTAGCTCATTGTGCACCAACAAAGGCACCGACAATTCCAATGAAAATGGAAGCATTTAGGGAATGCTCTGTTGGTAGAAATACACCTCGTGAAGCCAAAATTCGGACAACTTATGATAGAGGGCGGAGCATTTCCCATTTATTTCATTTGCTAAGAAAAGAGCACAAGCAAGCTGATGGTGAAGTTCCTCTTCGTCTGAAGACTCTTGTTTTCCAGACACTTGAAAAACTATCACGGGATGGAGCAGAGCAATTATTGAGAATTTTACTTGCGCAGATGGATTATGATGATGTTGTGAGTACCGATTGAAGAGACTGTCGATTGAAAACACCATCTTCTGCTTGTATTTCGACTGAAGATAATGCCGACTGAAAATAAAATCGACTACTTGTCCTATGAAATCATTGACCAACCACTGACTAGCACACTTAACCATCGAACCACTTCTTTTCATTTTTCTTCCACTGGAGGGCACCTGGAGATGATGGATGAATTACGTGAGCATGGCATTGATATTGATGCATGAACAAAAGGTAGTGTATGAGGATGGGCTCCCCTTCAGTTTGAAGCAAAGGTGAAAAATAAGAAATCCATGAAACTTCATGCAACTTCATGCAGCGAGGAGAACAACATGTCGACTGAATGACATGTCGGTTGAACAACATGTCGGCTGAAAGGCATGTCGGTTGAACACCATGTCGACTGAAAATAATGTGGGTTGAAAAACATGTCGGCTGAACAGTATGTCAGTTGAGTCTTTTACAAACATGTCAGTTCAGTAAATTGAAAAATATGTAAGGTTGCTCAGTGTCTTCATTTTGGTTAGTTATTACATAGTCAAAAATATTAAATTGATTTGATAGGGTTATGATCTCTACCAAAATTTTATTTGAGTCAATTTTTTCACCATCCTAGTGACTAGGTTGTATATTTTTGAAGTGAAAAGGGGGTTAAACGTGAGTCTCTTTTGAGGCAGGCAATCTTCTCCATTTTATGTAAATCAAGTTGGTCTCGTTCCAACCATTGTAAGTCGAGTCATGTTAAGTCATTCGAACTACAAGTAGTCGGTCAAGATCAAGATCATGCACATGATCAGACATCACACTATCTTGCAGGTATTTCAAAAGATGAAAATTACATTCAAGCAGATATCATACACCTACATAGGAAAGCCTTCCAATGAGACATGATGACAATGTGCTAAAACCCCTCAATATGGAAATGTTGAAAATATTCATGGGTTGTGACCTAGGAAAGCTAGAAGACAGAGAAATGTCATAGAAAGTCAAAGAGCCAAAAGGCACCGCATGCCTAAACCAATGGAGATGCCAGTCGGATGAGCCAGGGTGAGTCTTTAAACCAAAAGACCTCGTTGCAGAAAAGGATAGTCGATCGTCATTGTGAGAGGGTGAGACTTCGATGGACTACTGCTAGATTGAAGATGGAGGCTGAAGAGTAACCAGACACAATAGATCCATGTAACGTGTGTTTCCCTATCAAGCTGGCGGCTCTTGCGGCTGAGTTACCTATACAGATTGGTATGCATGGTTGATGCACAGTGAGGACTACTTCAGTAGTAGCAGAGACCTAGGATGTTGATGCATATTTCTTTGTTCTCTTCGGGATGAAGAAACATTTTGTTTGTGGGGGAGATGTAGAGGGGAGCACTTGACCTCCTAAATGTCATCATATTTGCATAATTATATAGTTTAAAGAGATAAATATAACCTTAACAAATGAGTAGTTGGATCATGTACAACTACTCCAACCTCTCTCATGATGTATAAATAGTTATCAAAGATGAATACAAAGTGGGATTGGATGTCCCTTCCCAAATATTAGTGTTTGATGGTTGTGTAGGTGCATTTACTGTATGCTTGAATGTGATGTGAAATCCTATCTTTCAACAAGGTACAAATGAATTGGTTTACATTTTTGTTGAACAAACTATTAGTCGAAACCATCGATGCAAGAAAAAGGGTAATCCATTCACTTATTCATGGTTACTTTTATTGATCTCTTTTGTTGCATGGGAAGAGCCACCTAAGTGTCAGGGAATTGAATTAAATATCACATGCCTCGAGGGATGCTATCAGAACCTATGGTTCAATGAGAATCACCGACGGCAAATGAAAAATAACATTGAGTTTTACATGCATGATGATGCGTTGAGGCATCATATTAGAAGCCAATCAAGTATTTCTGCAGAAATTGTCCAGCGATACAGAAATGTAATAAAATTTACTGCAAGGGTTCACCATTTGTACCTCCAACCATGACTAGACCCTTAACATCAATGGATGACCACTAATTTTTTATTACCATAGGAAGAACTTGATATGATAGTGCAAGAATGTTCCGAAGAATGGAAGTAGCCTGTTGCAAATGATCTACTAGCTGCTCAAAATAGAGCCACAACAGGAGGGAACATTGGGTACTCAAGCTGGGGGGCCACAAGATGAAGAGAACCCACCAACTTCGCATGATGACAGTGATGAAGAATCAAGAGCGACTCCAAGTGATGCTACTCTAGAGGACAAGAGGAAATATGCCAAGGAAAGTAGAAAGAGCCATAAAAAGAAAAAGGCCACCAAATAGCCCCGTGACTGCCTCACCGACGATGATTACAACCTACTAGAAGACAGAATGGATGAAATTGCTGATGATACGCATCAAAAGATTGATGATCAAAATATTGAGTTGTTTGGAGTTGTTATTGATTTGCTCCAAACCCTTTGTTCTACGGTATAGGGTGTAAAAGGTGCAGTCATTCGGGCCCCGTCGCAAGCACAAGAGGCTGGTCCTTTTTAGGATCGTTCGACTGAGATGCAATCATCTCAACAATATCGTATAGTTCAAGTGTCACCTAAAGAACTTGACTTGGGCACAACCAAATACAATACCATGATTCAGGACATTTGTTATGTCAGCGTTGACCTCTTTGTGTTGCCAATGTATTTAATGTATAACATACAACAGGCTGCAGCCAAAGAAATTAAATCAAGAAAGAACATTGTCTATGACCAGTTGAAGCACTCCAAGAATACTATGTCAATGCTCCAAAACCAGTTGGAGGAGAAAGAGAAACAAACAAAGAGGTGGCAGCAAGGATAAGCAAAGACTCAAGCAAGTTGTCGCTTTTTCTTGCCATAACATTCAGGAGGTCAGAGTCACACCCGACATGATTCCCGAGGCTTGGGTTATCAATATAGGGGAAGTTGCTACTAAATTCTACCAGAGAATTGAAGAGTTAGAGGATAAAATTATTCCAAGTACACCAGCGGAAGTATTGGAAGAGAGGCGAAGGACAGTTGAAGAAGATGTACACCACATTCAGGAGGCCAAATCACTCTGTACTAAGGCATATGCATAGGTTTCCCATTCCTAGGAAGCTTTGATGGATGATATCGAGCTATAGGCTATAACCGACATAATTTGTTTAGCAGAGTCCAATATGAACGAATTAAGGAACTCACTGAAAACATTGTTTCTGGTCAAGAAGATGAGTAAGGCTGTTGAACTTAAAGTATTGCAACAACAAGTTGCAAATATCTGAATGCAACAATAGTGCAGAACTAACTGTGTCACGGAGCTCCAAGCTAAAGAAAAGCATATCACAGTGACTATTCACCCAGTGCATATCCAATTTCGACAAGCTACAGATACCACTAGGGTGGAAAGTGCAGAAAATATTAGTTCTGAGGTTCTGGAACAAATTACTAAAGTCAAGGAAGATGTTCAGCAATAAATGGGAGATGTGATGAAAATCGTCCAAGATTTTCACGATAAGTTGAACACGACTGAAGTTTCTATATGAAGTGGCTCAGGATGAGCAACATGTGAGCGTTGGGGGCATGTTGGCCCTAGGAAATTTACACAAAATTTTAGTTATAATTTTTGAGAAATCCAACCGAAGTATGAACAAGGATGCAACGGAGAAGTAGTTGAAATGGGAAGCTCCAAAATTTTGGGCAATTTTGGGGGGAAATATTAAATGTATGCAGTGGATTAGTTAGAAAGGATGTCCACTTACAGGTAGTGAGCCCAAGATGTAAAATTGGCCATTATAATCCTATTAAAATGTAAAGGGTTGGGAAAAATAGGGTCTGATTTTACATTAGAGATGGTCGAGGGTAAGTTTAGAGAAAATTTGTAATTTTGTATGTTGTAGTGTGGATGATGAATAAGAGTCATGAAGATGGTGTATTGTCGATATGCAGGCTATGTGTGAGGATGTAATGTAATGGTGTTTTGATGAACGAGTCTGCAGGGTGTGTGCGCAGACTAAGGCGTTCGAGACACAACTGATGCCACATGAAGAGCTTTTTTGTTTCTTTCTCCCTTATGGGTTTCCACATTAAATCCTTTGTGTCAAATGGTGTATGGTCATGTTTGTGTGATGTTTTATGATTTGCTGCGACTAGTAACTTTGTTTTTCTTACATAAAATGATAATGTTTAAATGTGTTGATAAATGGGATTAAGGTTATAATAAGCCGCATTATGTTGTTTTTCATATTATGTGTCGATGATATCTCACCTAATAATGCTATTGGGTAGTTTTTTGGGTATTGGCATGTAAAGATCCCCTTCTCTCATTGCAAAAGTCTAGTTCCTGCAATCCCCATAAGGTTTCTCAGGTGAGACTTCACTTGCATCGCAGGTGTTGCCGAGGGGGTTATGCTCTGATAAGACGATTCCTTTGGTTTTGTTGGTCGGGCCGAAAGGGTGAACCTGGGTTAGTCGAATCAAACCAACACCAATCAAACCAAGAACCCTTCTTCCCTGTGAGTTTATCGGCCAAATAGACCTTTGACTCTGATACCAATTGTTAGAAAAATAGGATCGTAGAGAAATGACAATAAACAAGATGCAAATATAAAACACATAAACACATTACAAAAGAGACACCAATATAATGGGGTTCACCCAATATGGACTACATACACACAAAAATTGCTAGTCCTTTTATTATGTCATCAAACAAAATGAAGGGATACAACCTATAACACATTCGTTGTGCTTCCTCTCCACTCTCTCACATATTCTATCACACAATCACAGAGATCATTTTCCACACTGCTACAACACAATACATAACCATATTACAATGATTTCCTTTTATAAAGAGATTTCCATGGGGAAATACCATGGGTTACTTAAAACCATGGCCCTGTAAACTATTGGACAAAAAACAACCCAAAAATTCCTTTTGGGAGCTTCACCCCCCAACCCCTACTAGTGGCCCACTAGCCCCCGAACCCCCATCCAAGACAAGTGTACAATAAAATTGGGGTACAAACAGGCTTGAAAAATAATATCTTTGAATCAGAAAGATCAAGATCCATAACCAACAAATTAATAGTTCACAACCCAAATAACCAATGTCTACACCTTTTTCATTCATGTTATTTTGGTATCGACCCAAAGTTCATGAATTCAATGACCTTGGAAAATAATTTAGGGACTACTTCCATGTGAAATAGATCATCATTTGGTAGTTCATCCATTTTCCCTGCCTACATCCTCCTAATCATGTATTTTGGATGGATGATGAGGATCCACATCAACCATCATCATATCCTACTTTCCATGGACCTGATTCACTAACCAAATAATCGATACCTAATTGATCTTTGAAAAACTTGAAGGGAAAACAGAAAATGTAACATGGGCATTATAATAGCATGTACACCATGTCTAATCCTTTATTTAATATAGTTGTGTTTGCACATTTCATGCACAACATTTTGTTGGAAAATTATAAT
>LPNX010105072.1:73939-93372 GCA_001517045.1 Pseudotsuga menziesii | reverse complement strand
AAAGGAAAAGAACCCATCAAACATACCATGATTTCCATTGCAGAAACCCTTGAATTGGGCTCCTTCATGAATATTTGAGATGAAATGAATATTTCATTGCATTGCAATGGCATCCTGGTAATCACCAAAATGCCGTGTTGGGGAAGAACACAGGAAAAATGGCCATAGATTGAAAAGCCTTGAACAGGGTCACCTTGGGCTTGAGCTGGAGTGAAATGTAAGATTTTTATACATTGGCACCTACCACTTCAAGTTGGCGCCAAAACCCAAATTGTGAAACTACACTAACATGATAGAATGAAATTTAATGAAATTTGTATTTGTTTAACTTGAATTCTATTCTATTTGTATTTATTTAACTTAATTTTTTTATATGTATTAATAGTATATAATAAAAAATTACTTGGTATATTTTTTGAAAATTTTATATGTATTATTAGTACATAATAAAAAATACTTAGTAACATTTTTTTAATTTATAATGTAAATAGTTTAATAATTAATATTATTTATAAATAAAATATTTAAAAACAAATGTATATAGGTATATAATTTGTATAGTTATTTTCAAATATATAAGTAATAGCTTACAGCTAGGACATTGTCATAGTTAATTTACCATTAAGACATTGTCATAATTAATTTGGTGTTTACTAAGTTCTAGGGGGTCTATGAATCCATTTGTAGTCTTAGAATTTAGAAAAATATACAACATTGTCAAAATTGTAATTTTTCATTGCCGAACTGATCCACAACTAAAAATGACCAAATAAATGACCAATTGTTATGAGGTCATTTTTTTCTAGATACCCCGTGACCAAATTTGGTCATTTATCTTGGTCTTTTTTAGTTTAGTTTTATCATGTGACCAAAATTGGTCATTTATCTTGGTCTTTTTAAGTTAGCCCGCTTAAATTTATCAATTTTGGTCATTTATCCCTTGAAAAAAATTGTGGTGACCAAAATTTTTGGTCTCTTGGTCACTAATCTCTCATTTTGCACTAGTGAACATCTATAGTTTTTGGTGTAACAAAAATCCTTACAACCATGTGGTGCAAGTGGATGCCAACTATCTAGGCTAGTAGGTAGGAAATTAATCAATAATGATTAAATATTATTATCCTAAGTATGAAGTGGGTTTATCATAGCCCAACACCCCCCTTTAAGTCCAACTTTATGATGGATTTATTTGAAATAATTAGATGCATAGATCTATCGAGGAGTATATAGGACCCAACAACAAGGCTATGGTCACCCTTTACAATTATTCATGTCTAGAAAAGCCGAGGAAAGAGGAAACAACACATGGGGAAAATAATCCCTCAAGAAAGGACAAAGAACAAAATTTGAACAACATGTTGTCAATATGTCTTTATCTTCACTTGAATGAGCTTAATTAACTTCTTCTAGTGAAAGACTTGATGAAGAAATTTGTAGACTCCATGATCATGCACTAGGGTGTAGAATCTGCAAGAAAGAAGGGGAGGGAATCCTTGTAGCTCATCATATGACAAAGTAGGAGAATTATATGAATTATTATTGCTACTAAAAAACTCTGATACACAAACAAAATCTGAAAACAAAAATATACATGTGCATACTCCTTCCCAAAGAGTACAAAAATTAAGACAATCAGTTCCTTGTATAGCTGCAAAATGGTGATGTGGATCACATATCTTCCTTTCAAACTGATGTAGCACCTTCCCAATACTGAAGTGAGGCTGAAAGGCTATAATATATCAGAAATATGATCATATAGAACAACAAGACCAAATATTCAGTGTCTCCATGGGGATATTGGACTAGAGTAGGAAAATGATGAGCAACTAGGGAAAATTAATGAGTGTAAAAATATGAATGATGGATGGAAATGAGATATGAAACATAAGTGCTTATAACATATCCTAACATGTGTCATATAGGTCCAATTATTTCTAAGGTCATATATAACTAACCAGTGAAAAATAGGGAATACTTGAAACCATTAGATATAACATTGCATAGGAAACCAATCATAGAATCTACCAATGAGCTTGGGGTTCATATAGTCTTAGGAGTATTCAGAGGTATGGTAGATGACATGGATGATGTATTAACATGAATATAATACTGAAAACATTATTTTAAATCAGAATTATTATCATTTGAATGGAATGGGGAAGAGTTGCTTAAACACAAGTCACGATCTAGTGATAAATCGCAAGTATTGGGAGATGAATCTAGGAGGATGATAGATGGATTATTCAAGAAATAATATGGGATTTCTGATTCTGATATATCCAAAATTGAATCTATATTAGAGATATGATGAAATTATTTAACTCTGGCACTCAAGTTATAGTTTATATTACCTTGGAATTGTGCACTATTACAGTGTTGTGAGGATTCAACACACTTCTATAGATCATTTAGAGCTTCGATGTTGTGCTTCGCAAGAACATGAGACATGATGTCCATATTCTTCTTGAAACACTTATTCTCAAGATGAAATCCCTTGTTGCAATAAGAACACTTGGATTTTCTTCCTTTCTTTTTGACTTTCTTCATTGAATCTTCATCGGTAGGATTCAAACATTCATCTTGAATTTATGACTTGGATTATTCTCTTTCACAATTTTCTTTTCTTTTGATTCGAAATTATTAATTCCTTGAACAATGAGAGAATGATCCTTTCCCTTAGAGTATATAAGAGCACTCATCTATATCAATTTATCTTTCTCCTTTGTTAGTGAATCGGAGAATGTACTCAAAGAAGGAATTTTCCAATTAGAAATAGAAAGCCTAGTAGCATGAAAGGTTTTGCCATCTAAACTATAAGTACCTATCTGACATTAGAGGAAATTTGGGGTCTAAAATGGGCCTTATAAGAAAACATGCCAAAATAATTTTTTTTGAGTTGGAATTTAAGAACCAATAGAATTTAAATAAAATAAGTCAACCATAATGGTTGAATTGACATATTTGTCATTAAAAAAAACTACTTTTTCTGTTCGTATTTTCGACATATCTCATTGTGTTTTTACTCAAATTTCGATCCAGAGAGCTCGTTGGATGCGGAATTTGATTCCGCATCCAATGAGTACCCACACTGCATACTTTTGACGGTCCCAGCTACCCCAAAAACAAGAAATACCTGGGGGGGGGGGGAAACGTGATGATGACATCATCATCACATTTTTTTCAGGTATTTCTTGTTTTTGGGGTAGCGGGGTCCATAAAAAGTATGCATTGTGGGTATTCGTTGGATGTGGAATCAAATTCCGCATCCAACGAGCTCTCCCGATCAAAATTTTAGTAAAAACACAAGGAGATATGTCGAAAATACGAGCACAAAAAGTAGTTTTTCTCTTTCTTCCTCCAAAATTAATCAATATTATTTTATTATTTTAACTATTATTTTATTATTTTAACTATTATTTTATTATTTTAACTATTATTTTATTATTTTCCTTAGGAGGCCCATTTTAGACCCCAAAATTCCTCTAATGTTTGTGTGACAAATACATGGTCATATGGTTTGCAAAAATTATTTTTTCTAAAGGATTCTGTCAAGGATGCATCGTAGGAAAACACCCAGAGCACAAGTATGAGAGAGTCAGACATGATCAAACCTATGCACCCCTTGAGCTTAATTTCCACATGGTATCATATCTCTCCTACATGGTATTAGATCCTCTTTATCTTGATTGTTTTCCACTCCTATTTCTATTGTAGGATCAATCATCGCTCTCACAAGCACATTAAGTGTACCTTAGGGCACAGTTTCTAAATAAATGGATCAATGTCACCATATGACCTAGAATGCATTCAAATACTTCGAATGGAAATCACAAATGTATATTTTGATGAGGAGAAAGGGCCTATTCAGAGTGACCATGGAAACTAAGGTTTAGCTTAATGCAGCTGCAGAGAAGATCAAGTGGCACAACAAGAGGGATGAGGCTTATGGTCTCTTATGTCTCAACATTTCCAGAGACCTTCTTTTGCATCTAGATGGATTGACATCAACAAATGAATTATGGGAGAAAATCCAAAAATTATTTGGAAAGAAAGATAAAATGAGGGGACATTCACAAGAGAACAAGCTTGTCTCACTGATTCCAAGCAATTTTGAGTCCTTACAAGTATATTTCTCCAAGTTTAAAGCTATTGTTCTTCAATTAAAGCAATGCGGTATTGAAAAGAAAGATGAACAAATAGTCTCGGCCATACTTTCAATGCTTGGCCCTGACTATTCAGTGTTTGTATCAACCTTCCATGCCACAAACTTGATAGTTCAAAACTAGAAGATTCCTTCACTTGCAATGTTCATGGAATCCTTGACCTAAGAGCAAGATAAGTTGGTCATGATGGGCACCATTAAACCTTCCAAATATCAATCTTTAGTTGTTGGAGATTCAAATATGGATTCTAAAGGCAAGAAGAAGGCTAATTCAAAGAATCCTCCTTATCAAAATAAATACAAGCCCAAGTCTCATGAGGAGTATTCAAGATCCAAGAATAATTCCCAGAAGAAGAAAGGTAAAGCTGAAATGAGAAAGTACAACTACTGTGGTATGGTATTCCACCTAGAAATATCTTGCATGAAGAAAAAAATTGATATGTTGACTCAACTCCTTGAAAAGCACAACATATCTCTTCCTAATGGTGCAAAGAAGAAGGAGGGTGCATCAAATTTTGAAGACAATTAGAGATTTCATGCACTGGTTGCAAGCATTGTAAGATCATCTTCCTTTATCATTGATTCTGGAGGCCTTCTCCTCTCTTGATGCTTTAAATGGTCCTAAAATTGTATTGGGAGATGATTATGAAACTAAAAGTAAAGGGAAGGGTAGAATAGATATTGACCATGTTTCCTTCAATAATGTTTGTATGTCACAACTATTGATGCCAACCTCTTGCTAGTATATTAGATGACTCATACTGGGTCACATAAAAAGGTTGTCTTCACGTCGAATGATGTTGAAATCACTGAAATGTCTAATGGTAGAATCATAGAAAAAGGTTTTGTTGATAATATCTCCAAAGTGTACAATTTATCAAACTTATTTCCCTTCTCAAACCCCTCTGATATCCTCATGCATGCTAATGAAGCTAGCAATCTATGGCATGAAAGGTTTGGCCATGTAAACTACAAGTACCTATCTGATTTGTGTGACAAAGACATGGTCACAGGATTTCCCAAAATCAATTTTTCTAGGAGTCTGTCAAGGATGCATCCTAGGAAAACACCCATAGCACAAGTATGAGAGATCCGTTCATGAGAAAACCTCTACACCCCTTGAGCTTAATTTCCACAAGAGGGTCACTTGAACTTTACATTAATGAGAAGCCTCCCTACATAATAAAAACATGTGGACAAGACTATAGAGGAATATATATGTTAAATAAATGTAACTACAGAATATATTCTATTTTGTATTATTATTTTTATCACCCTTTTTGGTGATGTTGTTCCTCCAATTAGGGATGTCATTGATGTAATTGGTCATGTAAAGTATTGAGGTAGGCTTCGTTGTAAGTTGGGTCAGTAGTACCCACAAAAGTATTATTAAAATGTATTTTTGAGTCTTTCAAGGAGATTCAGCCTTGGATGAAAGGAGAAATCATCCCATTTGGTTTCTTAGGCCTCTCAGTTGTTTAGTATAAATAGGAGATGTGCCTCCCTCATTTAGACAAGTAGAACACTCAAGCAGTTGCACTAGAGAGAAAAGGAGCAACACATATGGGAGAGAGAAGGAAGTTTGGTAATATTCTTGGGGTATTATAAGTATTATTCTTTAGGTATTACACTGTACTTGTTTGAATTCTATATCAAAGAATCTTGGCTAGGTTTTCTTCCCCATGAGGGTTTCCAAGGATAAATCTATGTGTTCTTTTATGTGGTTGTGCTTGTCTTTCTTTCAGTGATCCTTTTGTATATGGTTATGATGTTATGATGATAAATTTTTTTAGATATTGTATAGCTATTTAAATATTAACATGGCATCAGAGCCACCTTGAAAGAAGTATGTGTACATCTAAAATTTCTACAATGGAAACTACTAAATATTAGGGTTTCATGCTTGGAAACCCTAGAAGACAAAAACTAGTAATTTTGGGACTTTCATTATAAATTGCAATTGGAGAAGGATTAGGAGATTAAACTTTTACATGCATAAGGTGAAATACTAATGTACCATGTGTGCATGTTTCAACCACATATTTGCTATACTTTAGGAGGTATGATTCCTCCAAATCAGGGTTCCAGCCTCCTCTAGAATACAGTTATAAACATGTGACCTAGGGAGAATTACTATATCTCGGGATAGGAAGGTACAAATGAAATTTAAAAAAATTATGTAGATAAGGAACATGTTGTATCTTCTTTGGTCCAATTTTCATACCCCGAAGGTGAAACTGTGACATGCGAAAGTCCATACAAGTTCTCCATGCTGAACAGTCCTTAAAGAAGTCACCTTTGGAAAATCCCCATAAGTCCCACTTGAAGAATCCAATTCTTCTCTAACCTACAGGGTTGGAAACAATAAATACCATTCTATCTCAGGATGAAGTTTCAGACCGGGAAGAGAAGGAATTTCAGAGATATATCATAAACAATATAGGAAATTATACATAATAAATTGGAGAAAAGTAAGCCTTCCACTTCCGAAAACTTCCCTCCACCGATCAGTTGAAAAAGGAGGACTATAAAAATTTCCTTAGGGGGGAACATATGTCTATTGAATAAGTTTCTCATTCAGTGGATCTTCAATTTTTTACCTAACATTGCTACCAGGGAAAACTAGGGCATTAGATATTTTGCAGTTATGTCCATAGTTTTGGGAAAATGAGTATGTTGCTCAGCTCTTCTTGAAGAGGAACATCTTTCTATCCAATCAGATATGAAAGATACTTAATTTGAAAAATTAGGGTTTCTCTGTCAAACCCTAGCTCCACCAGAAGTAGTCTTCCATAAAATATTTCAAGCAAGCATCAAGTTGAAGGAATCTCATTGGTAAGTTCTATCCTCTCTATTTCAATTTGGGATTCTAAATTTTATCATGATGACAAATAGTACCAATCATGAGGAAAATATTGAAGGAGATGAGAACTCCCAAGCATGGAAATATAGAGTTATTCTCATACCTAAAGAAGCATGGCCTAGAGAACTATGTCAAAGAAGAAGTTGCAAATCCAAAGGGAGATGAAGACAAAGCACATGAATGACTTAGTCAAATACAAGAGGATTATTTCCGTCTCTATTAGATATCACAAGTATCATACTTGTTGACTCCCAAGGATATGTTCAATACAATGACTATATTGTACAAAGGAAAAAAATTCAATGGGAATATGAAATTGAGGAACTAACTGAAGAATGTGAAGATATAGAACTCAAAGACCATGCAATATCACTTCAGAAGGGTTTCTCAAATCAAGGAACAACTTGAATTAGTTGAAGAGAATGTGGAAGAAGGAAATATTCTTATGACCACCTTGAATGGCCTCCCAAGGATTCATTCATTCAAGGAATATGTGCAAGAATGAATTTGATCT
This sequence comes from Pseudotsuga menziesii, assembly GCA_001517045.1. NCBI lineage: Eukaryota > Viridiplantae > Streptophyta > Pinopsida > Pinales > Pinaceae > Pseudotsuga > Pseudotsuga menziesii. The sequence continues at coordinate 85,833 of LPNX010105072.1, read as the reverse complement.
CTTTCAACAGACTATGGGAAGAATGCACACAAGAAGAAGCATGGCTCATAACAAAAGAGGGAATATGGGAGTAACTGAAGATCAATCTCGCACAATTTACTCTAGAAGATATCATATAAAGAAGGAGGACCATCATCACAATAGAAGACAAAAGGAATTCAAAATATATATGTCCAAACATTCGATGCTACACTTGTGATGAGAAGGGGCACTACTCCAGAGATTGTCCCAGAAATAGAGGCTGCTTCAAGAATAAGTCAAACAAGAAAAGACATCATGATCACAATGCTGAAGATGATGAACCAACTAATAAAAGATTCAAAGAATAAAAGGAATATTCCTCAAGTAATGAGGAATATGAATTATATTGGTGAATACAAATATCATACTCTTATCCATTTCAACATTAGATTAGAAGGAATGCAGTTAGTGACACCCAAAACTAGTACACGGGTTCCCAGAATCAGATGATGAAGTATAAGGATCTAGTTGTTCTTGCAAGGACATAAGGATCAACAAGGAGTCCAACTAACAAAAAAGGAAAGATAGGTTCCCAAAAATAAATGATAAAATAGAAGGTTCCAGTTATTCTTGCAAGGACATAAGGATTAAGAAGGATTCCACCCACCAAACAAACAAAGATAGGTTCCCATAATCAGATGATGAAGTAGAAGGCTCTAGTTATTCTTGCAAGGACATAAGGATCAAGAAGGAGTCTACCTAACAAACAAAGATAATTATTTCAGTTGTCATTTATTATATACCTAGTTGCTTAAATAACAATGTTTAGTTGTGTTCCTATCTATGTTCAAATGAATATATTATGCATGATAGAATGTTTGCATTAATAGACATTATACTACTAATATGCATGTGATGTGTAAGTGGCCTATGGTGCTATACAACATTCCATTTCTACTTGTATAGAATGAAACCTCTTTGCTGACATATTGGGATTAGTGCACAAACTCAATAATTCTATGGTAGAGATGGAAGGAATCTAGAAAGCTTCTCTGTGTATACAAGATATGGATGAATGTTGGATTGTCTAAAATAGTTGCATGATTATATCTTTATGCATAATAATTTTTCATTATGAATATGTATTGAAGGTTATGAAATGTTTCTAACCATGCAACTAATATTTGACTTGTAGGGAATATCATGAGAAATCACCTACAAGAAAGAAGGATGATACTTGTTCTAAGGAACAAGTGACGATGGTTCAATAAGAATATTCACTCCAATAAACATACATGTAGATGAACTTGAAACTTCCAAGTTCAGAGACACCATGATGCAAGAAAGAGATTCAGAAGAATATAAGAATAATGATATGACCTAAAGAGAGTGGTAGATCACCTCAAGAAGTGAATACCATCTTGGGAATGAGAGAAAATTCAAGATGAAGAAAAGTATGATGGGGCTTCTGAGGAAAGTAAGAGGCATCAGATACACTCTAGTTATGTGGAATTGTTGAGTGACATCATTGATGCAAATCCTTAAATATATGAAGAAGCATCCAAGGATAAATGGTGCCAGTTGATCATGGGGAATGATGTCTAGGAAGCATTTCGATACCTAAAGGGAATCCTTTAGTGTCTTCCATGTGTATGTACAAGATCAAGTATGCAGCAGGTGGAAAAATCAAGTGATACAAAGAAAGGTTTTTGGTTTCTCTCAGAAAAGAGGCAGTAGAATATGGCATGACATACTCCATTGATCATACACACCTCTCCAGTGAAGTAGAAGTGTATATCAAGCAGAGAACCACATGTGCACAAAAGGATTTGTACGATCACAGAGGGAAAACATGGATAAGAACATCCAGTTACATGAGGAGATTGAAGATCACCTAGAGTGATGAATATCTTAACTTTTTCCATAAGGTTGAAGATGGAAGCCTATAGAGGAAAGCAAGCTCATAGATTGGTGCAAGAGAAATTTTTCAACAAAGTTCAAGATATAGGATCTTGTTATCCAGTGACATGAGATAGATACATAGAAGATAGGTAACAAAGGATGGTACCTGTCACTCTACGACATAATGTTTTGGTATATAGAGTACAAAGTGCAGAGGGAGGATGATGCTATGCTTCATAGGGAGTGGCTGTAGAAGATCTTCGGGTTCGGCATGGTATGATAGGATGGAAAAATTATTGATGGAATAAGGATTTACCAAGAGTAAACTGGGTTCCAACCCTTAATTTAAGGTTGAATGCGGAAGACTGGTATATGTCGTTGACCTGACAGGAGAGGAAAAACTCGTTGTAGATGCAAAGAGGAAGTTCTAGAAAGAGAACCTCATGATGATCTTTTAGTTTTGGATTGGGTATGATATCATGTATTAGCATAAATAAAACCAATGTTTCCCTCAATATAGTCAAGGCTAAGTACATTGCAGCATGTTCATCCTATAGCAAAGCGATATGGCTTTGCAAACTATTGGCAGGATTGTTTAACATCGAGATAGATGCAATTGATATTTATTGTGAAAACCAGAGTTCCAGAGAACTCGATGTTTCATAAAGTCTAGGATATGGTGCATAGAGGAGCCATGAAGCTCTAGTATGTTCCTACAAAGGAACAGGTCGTGGATGTACAAGAAAAGAATAATGATCCCTAGTGGTTTTGTCACTGTATAGAGAGCCTGGTTGTATCTTTGTAGGTAGATACCAATATAGTTAGTGACATCACTAAGAGTGGATCCCAATATGATTGGTCATATAAATAAGGGTATATCCCAACATGGTTGGTGGAATCCTCATTAGGAAGATACCAGGAAGGTTGGTCGTATCTTTAAACAGGAATATCCCAACAAGTTGCAGTCCTACATTAATTTGTGAATGTTGTGGTCTGAAATTCATTTATAGATGTTGTGGCCTAGCATTCGTCTGTGGACATTGTGGTCTAGTATTCATTTGGAAACATAGTGGTCCGAAATTCACTTGCAGATGTTGTGGTCTAGAATTCCGTTGTGATTCGTCATTCATTTGTAGACGTTCTGGTATGACATTCACTTATAGATGTTGTGTTCTGACATTCATTTGCAGATGTTACGTACTGGAATTCATTTTCATTGGTTGTGGTCTTACATTCATTTGTAGATATTGTGGTCATGCATTCATTTGCGAAATTCTTGGTCATGCATTCATTTACGGATGATCCAACATATTTTGATGGTGTGGGTGATTTTGCATTAATTTTTGATGTTGTGTTGTGTTTTTCTAACATTGCACATGATGCTCAGGATGAGTATACATGCGATGAGATGATGCGATGAGATGCGATACTCGTGATGATGTAGTGAGATGTGATAATAGTGATTATGCAATGATATGTGATTCTCATGAAAATGTAACGAGATGTACTTGTGATGCTACGATGTGATGTGATCCTTATGATGATGCGACGAGATGTGATGCTCATGATAATGCAATGAGATGCGATACTCATGATAATGTGACAAGATGTGATACTCATGATGATGTGATGAGATGTTATTTTCATGATGATGCAGTGAGATGTACTCATGATGATGCACTGATATGTGATGCTCGTGATGATGCGACAAGATGTGATGCTCGTGATGATGTGATGAGATGTGTTTCTTATGATGATGCGGCAAGATGCAATGCTTGTTATGATTTTTTCGAGTTGCAATTCTCATACGAATGTGTTTGTGATATGATGATCGAGATGTGATGCTCTATGATGATGATATTCCATGGATAATGATAATGTTGATATAGTTGTGAAAACTTCCTATGACGTATAAACTTACAAGTCAGTTGTATAGATGTATTGTTTTGTTATATGATACCTTCCTTTTTAAGAAGGAGTGTTAAAGAAATGTAACTATGGAATATATTCTATTTTGTATTATTATTGTTATTACCCATTCTGGAAATGTTGTTCCTCTGATTAGGGATGTCATTGATGTAATTGGTCATGTAAAGTATTGAGGTAAAACGTCCATTCTAAGTCGGGTCAGTAGTATCCACAAAATTATTATTAAAATGTATGTTTTAGAATTCCAAGGCAAGCCATCCCTTGAGGAAAGGAGAATTCATCCCAGTTTGGTTATCAGGCCTCTCATTTGTTCAGTATAAATAGGAGAGGTGCCTCCCTCATTTGGAAAAGAAAAACACCCAAGCAGTTGCGCTAGATAGAGAAGGAGTAGTCCATTTGGGATAGAGGAGGAAATTAATATTATTCTTGGGGTTTTATAAGTCTTATTCTTTGGGTCTTACACTGTACTTAGTTGAAGTCTATATCGAGGAATTTTTTCTGGGTTTTCTTCGCCATGAGGGTTTCCCAAAATAAATCTCTATGTTAATTTGTGTGGATGTGCTTGTCTTTCTTTCAATGATCCTTTTCTATATGGTTATGATATTGTGATGATAAATGTTTTTAGATATCATATAACCATTGCACTATCAACAATAGAGATATATTTTCCTCACCTCAAGGTGTGCCTCTACATTACCAAGTCAAACAATCAATTGATATGATACCCAACCTTACCTAATGGCCCAATATGCAGATGCTCTCTTCTAGAAAATGAGGATATAAATCATCAAATTCAACATCTCATCCAAAATGGTTACATTTGACCAAGCTATTTACCTTGCAGGAACCTAATGTGTTAGTGTAGAAGAAGGATGTGGCATGGAAACTTTATAGTGATTACATATCCCTAAACAAAATAACCATCAAGAATAGGTACCTAATCATTAATATTGAATATTTTTTGATCATGTTAATGATGCGAAGTTCTTCAATGATATTTATTTGAACTAAGAATAACAATAGTTCTCGATCGAGCCAACTGATGTATGGAAAACAACCTTCGATACTAAAGAAAGACTTTTTGAGTGGTTGGTCATGCCTTTTGGCTTGAATAATTCTCCATAATAATTCATGAGGATGGTAGGTGATATCTTGTGTCCATTCTTAAACTCTTTCATGATTGCAAATCTGTACCCCACCCTCATCTTCATCAAAACTTGGCAGGAGCATTTGTAGCAAATATAACAGATTATGATCACCATGCAATAACACAAGTTATACGATGATTTGGAGAGATGTTCATTGAACATGAAGAGAATTCAATATCTTGAATACATCGTGGATTAGCATGTGGTGCATGTGGACACAACTAAGATCCAATCTATTCATGATTGAACAACCTCAACGACTCTTACAAATATTTTCAACTTTATGGACTTCATCAACTTTACTGTAAATTTTTGTTGGGGTTCTCTCACATGGCTTGGCCCTTGAGATAAGTGACCAAGGGCGGATCCAAAGCGAATTTATCTTGGGGTGTGTCACAATATAAAGATTTGAAGGATATAAAATGAAACCTTTTCTCAACTCTAGTCCTCATTATATCATACCTTTGCTAAAGGGAACGAGTTGTTGAAAATATAGTCAAGTTGGAATATGTAGATACAAAGAAACACATCATAAACACCTTCACAAAACCGCTTCCTAGAGAGACCTTTGAGTATCTAAGAGGGAAAATAAGAATAATATATACCTCATAAGAGAATCCCTTTTCCATTGATGTCAAAGTGGGAGAGAAAAATAAATCCTAATGGAACCAAGAAAGAGAAATCCTAATGACAAGGGGATACATGATAGAAAGGAAGAAAAAGAACATGAAAGAAGCTATAAAATAGACATGCACAAAAGAACCAAGAGCATGATCACATAAGGAGCCTTTGACGCACAAAATAATAGCTCACCATCAAGGGGATTTTGTGATAGGTGTTGTCATTCAAAGTAGTGTTGACATCAGTGTCAAAGGGGGAATTGCTGAACATGTGTTTTCATTAATGTCAAAGGATCAAATGTAAAAGGTTTTGAACATGAACTGTTCTTAATGTCAAAGAATATTGTTAAGAATATTATTGAACAAGTTTTAATTGATGACAAGGAATGAACTAATGCCAAAAGAAGTTGAAGAATTCCTCACAGAAAGAAAGCTTGAACAAATATATATGAAGAATGTGGAAGTCTTATGAGACAAATATCCCACCATGACATTGGTTACAAGTGCGAAAATAGTAATCCACAAAGAAGAAAATTGAAAATGACATATATGCGCAAATACCATTTGTGTAAGACTTATGAATGAAGAACAAGAAAAACAAAATGGTGTGTAATAAGTCCCACAAACAAAATGGTATGTGTTATAAATACTTGTGAAGAAAAATATGCGTTATGAACCTATGTGCAACATCCCCACAAGTACGTTGGCATATGTGCACCATACACCACACAAAGATGAATTGTGATATGTGGTGTTAGTTTTTCAACATTAAGCTAGCATTATTAGGATCTTTAACTGAGAGGATAAAAAGCACAGCAATCAAACAAAAGAGACAATGAACACATTGTTTTTCCTTGGGGAAACCATAAATGGAGAAAACCCCACAACTTCCTCAGAGATATAATCAACACCAAAATAGAAAATCCCAAAATAGTAAGTGATCTCCCGACAGCAATAACCTTCTTCTTGTCTAGCCCCAGTGTCTTCTCCTTCCTCAACTATTCGCTACACTTGAGTGTGTATGTGATGTGTACTAAATAGAGAGTCCCGCTTTCTATTTATACTAATCCCAGCACGACTAAAACCCTACTAGGTCTGACCTCTCTAGGAGAGTCTCATAACCCTAGTGCCCTGAAACTGTAGGGACTTTAACCCTTAGACAATAGGAGGGTTACCCACAATGACTTGACATGACTTGTTTACATTATAGATCCTCCTGATCGGAACATCGGGGCATGACAACATGACTCAATTACATAATAGATACAGCTCAAAATAAACATCGGGTTACAAGACATAAGATACATAGATAAATACATTTCGAAGTTACAAATACATCAACACTCCCTCTTAACTAGGAAGGTATTCTTTCGACACAATTTTCAGCATTAGTCTTCTTCTCTACATCAACTGGATCATATCGTCATCTTCATCTTTAAGTATTCTTAGTCTTCAAGTCTTCTTAGTCTTCAAGTCTTCTTCAACTTTGAGTCTTCAAGTCTTCTTCATCACGGAATCTGCATCATCATGACTACTAGCTCATCATTGCTGGATCATAATCACATCTAGATCATCACTTGATCTGGATCCTCATCAATTCTGGATCATCATCACATCTGGATCATCATCACAACTGGATTGTCACTTGATCTGGATCATCATCAAGTATGTATCAACACATCTAGATCATCATCATATGCTATCTTGATTCTTCTCATCACAGGAATATATACAGAGTCAATCCTGTACGCCTACCCTTCATGTAGGTCTTTATCAATGCTTATATCTAACACTTAAGTCAGAATGGCCTGCCCAGCTCTTACATCTGACCTCATCTTGTTAGAAAGGCATGCCTAGCACTCACATCTGACCTCATCTTGTCAGAAAGGCCCAGCACTCACATCTAACCATGTGTAAACACATCGCGTCAGAATGGCTCAGCACTTATATTTGACCATGTGCAAGCACACTGCATTGGAAAGGCTCTGCACTTACATCCAACCTCATCTTGTCAAAAAGGCAAAGCACTTATATTCGACCATGCTCGAAAGCACCGCATCGAAAGGGTTCAGCACTTACAATCTGACCATGCTCGAAAGCATCGCATTGGAAAGGGCTCTGCACTTACAATCCGACCATGCTCGAGAGCACCGCATCAAAAAGGGCATGCACTCACATCTGATCATGGAGGAACTAATCCTACCATCGCATCAGAATGGCCCCCAGTCCCAGACTGAGCTACCTGGTAACTGACCAGGTGCCTCCATTCCTAGAATGGAAGTTGCCCTTACATCTGACCTACTCGTTAGAATGGCCAACACTCACATTTGACATGGGAGGAAACTAATCCTTTAACCATGACATAATGGTTCAGCCCTTACATCTGATCAAGTGGGAACACATCCCTCTATCAAATCAGAATGGATTCTCAGTCCTATATTGAGTTTTCCTGGTAACTGACCAAGCACCTCCATTCCTAGAATGGCAATAACACTCATATCTGACATGGAAGGAACCTAAATCCTCTGACCATGATAGAATGGCTCAGCCCTTACATCTGACCATGGAAGGAACCAATCCTCTCACCATGTCAGAATGGCTATGGGTCTCATCACTTTCCCTTGGATGAAACCTCGATCTAGAGAACACCAAGATTCTCCTTGAAGTACTCAAACTTCAGCCTAGCCAATGGATTCATCAATACATCAGCTATATGTTCCTTTGTTGCAACATACTGGAGCTTCACTGCCCCCCTCTGCACCATATCCCTGATATAGTGATACTTGATCTCGATATCTTCGACTTGTCATGGAACACTGGATTCTCTAACAACTTCACACAACTCTAGTTGTCATAATGTATACAAGTAGAATCCAACTGGAGATCAAATATATCAGACAGTAGCTTCCTCGGCCATACTACCTCACAACTAACTGAACAAGCTACAACATACTCAGCTTCAGCTGTACTCAGTGCCACACAGGATTGCTTCCTGCTAAACCAAGAGATCACACCTGATCCCATACTGAAGCAACATCCTGAAGTGCTCTTCTTATCGATGGCATTGCCTGCCCAATCTGAATCAAAATAACCCTCCTGGTTAATCTTCTTATTCGACTCATACTTGAGCCCATAATCAACTGTACCCATGAGGTACCTCAGAATGTGCTTTGCAGCAATAAAGTGAACATTTCTCAAATCTGTCAAGAACTAGCTCAAGGTGTTCACAGCAAAGCAAATGTTTGGTCTCGTATCCATTAGGTACATCAAGGACCCAATCATCTGATTATACATTATAGCATCAACTAACTCTGATGAAGCATCACTCAATAGCTTCAGGTTCGATTCCATAGGTGTGGCCATGGATTTGCAATCCATCATTACAAACCTCTTTAGGATCTCTACTGCATACTTCCCTTGTCCAAGAAAGAATCCATCTGCACTCTGCCACACCATGCCTAGGAAATAATGCATCATACCCAAGTCCTTCATGTCAAACTCGGCAGCAAGCTTTCTCTTTGTATCAGCAATCAACCCATCCATACCTGTCACAAATAGATCATCTACATATAGTAGGAGCATCACTAGGTTTCCATATTCAACCTTGTAGTAAAGGTTGGAATTTGCTTTACTTTGGTAAAGCCCAAACTAGATAGAAATCTATCAATTCTACTGTACCAAGTTTTCGATTCCTATTTCAAACTGTACAGGGCTTTCTTCAATATGCATATATGAGACTCTCTTTCATGTGTCTCAAAAGCGAGTGGTTGTTCTACATACACTTCCTCTTCTACTACACATTCAAGAAAGTAGTCTTGACATCCATCTGGTGTATCCTCCATTTCATCACTACAGCTAGAGATAGTACTAATATGATGGAAGTGTATCTAGCTATAGGTGCAAAGGTTTCTTCATAATCTATTCCTTCTTTCTGAGAGAAACCCAGAGCCACAAATATTACCTTATACTTTTCAATGATACCATCTGCAGCATGCTTGATCTTGTAGATCCATTTGGAAGTTACAACTGACTTCCCTTCTGGTCTTGGGAGAACATCCCAAACATCATTCTTCATGATCAATAGGTACTCTTCGATCATAGCATCCTTCCATTCTTTTCGTTCTACCGCATCTTCATAACTGGAAGGTTATTTATCAATGAAATCACATAGTAAAGCTACATACCCGAAGCAAGATCTGGTCCTCTTTCTTTCTCTGTGATTCTCTTATGGAGCCCCATATATTTCCACACCTTGGATAATTTCACGTACCCAAGCAGGTTTCCTCTTATGAGGATTCTTCTCCAAAGGTGGATCTATAGGTCTTTGTGGTTCTTAAAATTCTCGATCTTCTTCTTGAGTTTCTTTGTTCATGGTTGTATCATGAATTATGGGTGCTTCTGCTTCTTCAGGTTCTTCAGCAAGTCTCTTTATAGATTTGTCATAAGTTGTCTCTTCATCAAATGTCACATCCTTGCTGATGTCAATCTTCTTGTATCCTGGAAAATATATATTGTAATCCTTCGAGCTTTTAGAGTATCCCACAAATATACCCTTCTTTCCTGAAGGATCTATTTTGTTCTCTTCTCTTTTGGAATGTGTATGTATATAGGACAGCTGAATATTCTGAGATGGCTGACTTCTGGTTTCTTATCGGAGAATACTTCTTCAAGAGTCTTGTTCTCGAGTACTCTATGTGGAGTACGGTTAAGTAAATACACTGTTGTTCTCGTAGCTTCTACCCAAAGATGCATAGGAAGATCTTGATCATGAAGCATAGCTATTGCAAATTCCATGATAGTTCTTTTCTTTTGTTCCGCAATCCCATTCTGTTGTGGATTATAAGGAGTGGACAACTCCCTCTTAATCCCTGATTCTTTACGTAGCTCTTTGAATTCATTCGAAGTGAATTCTCTGCCATTATCTAATTGAAAGGTCTTGATATTCTTTTTAGTGTGATTCTCGATCAAGGCTTTGAATTCCTTGAACTTGTTGAATACTTCGTCTTTGTTCTTCATGAAGTAAACCCATGTCTTTCTAGAAAAGTCATCAATAAAAGAAACATAATATTCATACCCGCTTAGTGAGCTTGATGACATACGACCACATACATCGAAGTGGATGATTTCCAAGATTCCTTTTACTTTGCTTTCGCTACTTGGAAATGTTATCTTTGTGTTATTTCCTTTCACACATCCTTTGCAGACCCCACCATGTTTTTCCTGTATTTTTGGAAGACCTTCAACAGCTTTGCTTGCAAGAGGTAGTGCTCTACAAAGCACATGTGCAAGCCTTCTATGGAAAAGTTCACTTGGCTCTATTGTATCATGAAACAACGCTTGTTATGGATGGCCTTTCAATTTGTACAAACCTCCTTCTTGTTCACCAGTCACTATTGCATCATCAATAGTCTTTCCTTTTGGCCACATGATGACTTGACCATCTATGAATGCAACCCTCATTCCTTTTGCATCCAATGCTGATATGGAGAGAAGGTTCTTCTTGAGTCTTGGCACAAACAACACTTCCTTCATTGTTATAGAATTTCCAGAGTCTATCTTATAGGAATATTACCCACTACCTTTTATTGGATATTGGTATTCATCTCCTAGCTTCACCTTGTGAGGTGATTCATGTTCTAAAAGTTTCACAAAGAATTCCTTGAATCCAGTCATATGTTTGGAAGCCCCACTGTCTATAAGCCAATAATCACTTCCATGAGTAATGTTTCCCATGAGAGTGAATATCAAAACATATTCATCCTCACTTGAAGAATCTTCACTTTCATATTTGGTTCACTTTGATGAAGGTTCATCATCCTCTACAGCATGAGCATTATGTCTTCTTTTGTTTCCCTTCTTCTTGTGAGAGCTACTTTTGTTCTTAGGAAAATCTCTAGCGAAGTGTCCTTTTTCATCACATGTATAGAAAATGTACTTAGACCTATCTCTAGGCTTTCTAGAGTTATTCCTATGATGAGAGTACTTACTTCTGTGATGGATGGATCTAGATTTCTTGGATTGTACTGTGAAGGATTGATCTTCACTTCTCATCTTCTCTTCTCGAGCTGCTATCCAAGATTCTTCTTGAGAACATTCTTCCCACAGTCTGCTGAATTTGACTAACTTATTTCTAGCATAGCTCCCTTGAATGAAAGAGTCCCATGTTCTAGGGAGACCATTCAAGGTGGTCCTCACAATTTCTGCATTCTCCACTTCTTTATATACTGCTTCCAGTTGTTCCTTGATCTCAGAAACCCTTGTGAAGTAATACTAGATGGTCTCTGCAATCTAGATCTTCACATTCTTCAGTTGATTCCTTAGATTCATCTTCCCT
>LPNX010105072.1:41022-67240 GCA_001517045.1 Pseudotsuga menziesii | reverse complement strand
TTTCTAACTCTTCCTAAGTATAGCTTAAGGGGGGGTGTTGGAGACATTTACCACCATACACACTCTTTTTGGTCAAATTGGCCTAGTTAAACCACTATCCAAAGTATAATTGACATTAATTGACATCATCCAGTCACACCCATGCCTACCTATAGTCAAGGAGGATAACTTAGCCTTCTCCTACAGTCAAGGAGGCTAACTGGAGCACTCCGGGGGTGATCTGAGTGATATTAATGCACCTAATTGCTAACTGGTGGTTACAATCAGTTCAACTGGTCATGTAAGGTGCCTCCTCTAATTAAATATATTATTTAATGATTATTTATTATTATTTAATGATCTGGAGTCAAAAAGGGCGTCTCCACCAACTTCCGATGACCAGTTCAGCTTCAGTTAACCTCATCGAGGTTCATTGAAGTCATTGAAGCACTAGCACTTTATGGTTGGCTTGCTATGACATGTGTTTGATCTCTTTCAGTTGAGATTATGTCATTTATTGCACTCCAACTTCAGTTAGGGTTTAGTGAGTCAATTAGGGTTTTGGTCAAGTTGTTAACTCAGTGTGAACCAATGGATTACAGTCACTTAAGCTAGACTCACTCATTGAATTTAAATGACCTCCTTAGGTATTCGAATTCCTCATTGATTCAAGCTATTGCTTGACATTGTTATTGTAATCATTCATTATTTATGTGAATACAGAGCGGCTACTATTCCTGTAGACAGATTACACAATTTCATGAGTTATTTGTTGATTAATCTTTGATGAGATTGATTCTTTATTCCTAGATCAATAGACAATATTAATAGTCAATACAATAGAAGTAGTGAAAATTGTAGTCAGTATCATAGTACTATTTGATCTGGAGATCAAATACCACCTCATCTAAGACATGGTGTAGAAGGGATCAGTGAAGCTCCAGTCACATATCCACAGACGAACAGATAGTTGGCATTCTCACCAAGCCTCTATCCAAGGAAAAGTTTGTATATTTTAGGAACGCGTTTGATGTGATGGAGAATTCCTCTCTGAGTGAGAGGGAGTGTTGATGGATGTGCAACACCGAGATGAGAAAGAAAACATTCATGAGAGATGAGTGTCACAAATCCATTAATGTTCTTACAAATGAGTAGGTAGACATTCATGAGAGATGAGTGGCACATACACCATGATTGTCCTACAAATGAGCAGGAAGACATTTACGAGAGATGAGTGGCCTAGACATCATGATGGTACTAAAAATGAGTAGGCAGGAATTTATGAGAATATGAATGGCCTAGACACTATTATTATTCGATAGATGAGTGACATATATTCACAAGAGTTGAATGACCTAGATATAGAGGTCATAGTATAGATGCAGTTGTAGTACATACATAACATAGATGTAATTGTGGTACAAACATAACATAGATACAGTTGTAGTACAGACATAACACATATGTAGTTGCAGTATAGATGTAGTACAGATGGCTATCTAGTACATGTACCATATAGATGTTGATGCAGTACATATGTACTAATGATGGAGATTCTCACCAAGTATGTGGCTTGGCATGATGCAAAATTTATCCCTCATTGAGAGGGAGTGTTGATGTTTCTCTTGGTGCATCATCAGAAATACATTCACTCACATATATACATGCATATTTGGCTAGTAAGGACATGAGGATTTGTCTATTAATGAATTGTACATTCACATTCTAGATGTGAATGGCCCTGGAAAGGGTAGAGACTCTCCCAGTCATATGGTGTGGATAATGGACCCTATGATGCCTTACTTTGCATAATACCACAATGGAGTGATATATTCTATATTAGAGTGTATGAATTGTTCATTTTATTAGGTTAATTTATCCCCTTATGAATATACAAGTCTATCACAATGTTGAATTTCACATCAACACTAAGAAGTGACTGAGACTTCTTACTGTGGGTCAAATAATCTTTAGGGATATATATTTTGAGTAGACATGCATGTGATGAAGACATATAGCATCAACGAGGACAAATTTTAAATGATGAATATGTAACCAAAGAAGTCAAGATAATCTATTGAAGAAGTACCAAACAAAGTGGAAGACAAGAAAGAGCAAAATACCCTACTAAAAGGAGGAACTTGGACCTAGAAGACAAAAGTATAGGTCATCCTCAAGAGTGCAAATCAAGTCAACTAAAAAATATAAATAAAAGTGTTATCACACTTCATTTGACATAATCTCACTAGACATGTTCTTCTCTCCATATGATTGCACCTCAAAGGAAGGCCTAGGAAAGGAATGAAACATAATCTTTGTGGCTCTCTTATTTTCTTATTTTTTCTCTTAGAATATTATCTACTCTTGTTAGGGTCTCTTGTGAAGGATAGTGAACTTATGTTTTGTTAGGGTTCATTGTTATCAGGAATTATGCAATTAGTGCGGACATTATTTGTTCCTCTACCATGCAACATACAAGTGTAGAACAAAAAATCACAGCAGCATATCCTTTCCTTAAGAAATTAATTAATAACATGAAATAACATTTTACCTCAAATACAAATCTCTTATCCTTGCTCCAGAAAGTCTTCACAATATCCTATACCTATAAAATAGATCAATAAACAAAAAAAGAAGTGAGAGCATCATGATAAAGACTAACTACTCATATCAATGATCAAGGAATCCAATAATATTCAATTGAAATCAACAACACATCGAATATAGGAAAGGAGAACACTTTTGTATTAAATATGAAAGAGATAGAAGTACAACCAAAAAGCATTGATGTCAATGGATTTGATATCTAGAAGAACATCTACAATCCTATATGAGTATGAATATCTCTCCACACACAAGCTAGCTTTACTTTGCCTCTAACTCAGACTTCAATCCAACAGCATAAGGGTCCTTTTCTTGGCCTCCCCCAATCACATCATGAAGGCTTCATTTATAGGCCCAAAACCATGAGATTGACTTTGGGAATGGATAGAATGTGATCCCTATAGGTGAGGGAAGCGAATTACACCTCTCCCAAGCATGTAGGAACTAACTCCATGAAGGCTTCCGCATGGAAGATTCTGAAACCTTCTTTTTTCCTATTTTTTGACCATCAGTGCTCCTGGTATAAAGGCCATGTGCGTCGACCCATGGTTTTGTCAAAGGAAGAGGGAATCAACACTCTTTACTCCATGGTGAGAAGCACCATCGACGCTTTGTGTAAAAAGGTAGAAAGGCGCTGGCCCTCCAAGACATGGAAAAAAGATGACCAAGATGGCTCATGTCAGGATTTCTAGGAGGTTGAAGGGAAATGTAGAATTTCCATGAAGGCTGATAGGAAATGTGGAATTTCCAGGTGCAATAGAATGCCCCCCAAAGTATGAATCTAGAATGAAGTGATAGGTGAAATATTTTGCAAGATATCCATCTGTTATAGAGGAAATGAGAGATGATCTCATAACTGACGCATGACCAATAACTGACTCCATCCAAACCAATCATAGTTGCGGACCAATACACTGTAGATATATGATGATGACCATGTCATGGCCACCAAAAATACATTGTAGATACATGAACAAATGATATAGGAGGTAAGACATAGCTACAAAAAATACAAAGTAGATCTATGCCACTCATCCTCAAATACTGAACACAACCACCAAAAAATACAATGTGGATCCATGTAAAGACTTTCACTAATCTTCGAACGCAACCTGAGTATAGAAAGATATAATGGTGAGGCCTAACAACTCAGGGTATTCATTTGAATCCCAAACTGATATGATTCTAACCATGTGAATAAATTTTTTGATGTCGAACATGGAAGAAACCACTTGATTACTAGTCATTGATGAAAACTATTAACAAGTGCGAGGGAGATCACCATTAATGTCAATGATTCCCAATGTATCTTAGTACATTATTTTAAGTGTGAATAGATGTTTTGAAGTCAAACACTTGATAGAATATTTCAATCAGAGGTCACTGATGAAAACCTAATGTCGAAAGAGAAGAAACCAGGCATTGAGGCATGCAGGATTCAAGGTACTTGACTAGGTTTCTAAGTCTAATTCCTGGATAGTGAGTTGAGGTTGACATGAATAGACTCGTCAGAGGATGACCATGATGATTCCAACATAAATGACACAAAAAAGGAACAAAATTTGATTTGAAGTGATGAAATTGACTCAGACATGACTGAATTTAGGGATAGGTAAAGTTACTAGTGAGTTATTTTCTGGAAGAGCATCCTTTGAACAATTTGAGGCACGAGAAATGACTTGGAAACATTGACTTGACAAGACCAGAACCAGGTGTAATTCAAGGATATGCAAAATGCAGACAGATACCATGTTCAAAGGTGGACTGTAGACGACTGCCATGAATTCAAATGAAAAACATTCCCCTTTCCTTTAATTTACCCATCTCCAAAGATGAGTTCCTCTTTTCATTTTTACGAGTCCAAAGAGGGTAACAACCACTCGTTGTAGCTCATCAAGTGATGAGTCCATTCTCACATGCTTTACGAACCTAAGAAAGGAGGGGTTCGTTCCCAGATAGGGTCTTTCACCATTTGATTTTATGAGTCCGATGAAAGTAAAATCAGTATCATTCATGTTTATAGAGTCTGAACGAAGACCTAAGGAGACTCCATTGTGGTTCCTTTTGCGTAAAATAGGCCTAATCAGTCCGAAAAAGTGATAAACTAAAACCGACTGGTCGACTGTTCTGATTCTTTTACAAGCGTGAATGTAGCAAGTTCGCTTGGAAATATTTTTGTGTTTTTAAGGAGACTGAAAAGAGATTAAATATAAGTCCATAGATGGTTTCATTTTTCATAATCCACTTTTAACGAGTCCGAAAAGACAAAAAAATATACTTGACACTCTTTTACTGGGGTTTTAACGAGCATGTGAAAAGTGTTTAAAGACGCTCAGTACTTTTTCATTTCAACTCCAATATTGAAAAAGACTATAATATCTTAGATCATAGCCATAACCCAATGTTGACCTGAAAAACTCAAAAAACACATTAAAAGCCAATTTACCAAAACTATATAAAATAAAAAGTAAATAGAAAGGGATGGTAATAATTCTTTACCATTTGTTTTTACCATTTTGAGAGTTTGGTAGTTGGAGTGATAGTAAGGAGTTTCCACCAGTGCTTTGGCAAGTGTCCCTCATCCATTGTTCCTTCAATCTTCTTGGAAGAGGTAAAGATATTGATATTTCCTATTTCTTGTTCAAAAAATGGCATTTTGTCTTTTCTTCCATTGTTTATGTTGTAATCTCACAGATCACATTACGTTACCAATAAAACATACCAAAAATAACATACATAACAGAGACAAGAGATAAGAACTAATATATTGAATAACAGATTATATTAGCATGAGAGGGTCCATACAATATAGAGAAATGAACCAAGTTCTCATCTGGCTCAACAGCCTAATATATATGATTATAAAACAGTTACAAAATAACTACCTATCGGTTCGGTGAACCGACACAACCTTAGGTGGCCGACCTAATCTCTAGTTTAGTCGGTCAATCGACTTAGTTGGCTGATCGACTAAGTTGGCTATCATTCAAGTCAACTTATCGACTTGTTCCTCCAACATCTCCCCCATGAAAAAAACATTTCTTCATCTCGAAGAAATAGGGAGGTACCAAAATTCTTCCTATCTGGTCTCAGTAGTCATTGTGATGTTCCTGGTCTTCATGGGCTATGAAGTTTGATGGTCGGTCTTTTCTATCCACAGACTTCGACAATGGCTAGGGTTGTCACTGCTAGGTGATGTTGGAACTCTATCCAACTTTGCAATATCTTCTAGATGTCGATGGTGAGTGTAGCCAGACTTGATAAGATCGACATCTTCTATGAAATGGAGACTTCAGCTATTCTCTCCATGTTGGGACCCATAAATTGGTCCTTCTCCTCTGTAGTCTCGATAAGTCGTTTCATCTGTGGGCAGATGATGTCGACTTTTTCTAAGTTGGGGATAACTTGTTGCACCCATTGATGTGCCTCCCTCTCAAATTTATACAGCTTGGTTGTCTCAAGCACTATTTTTCTTCTATTGTGGTCCTGAGTGCTTCATCAGTGGTTTTCCTATTTTCCACTGCCTGGATCCCTTGTCGGGTCTGCCGAGTTTGCTGATAGACTTGATAGTAGTAAGCAAGCCAGTCTCTTAGTATTTATTCAGTGATGACAGAGACCTCCATGTGATCTTGCAGCACTTTATAAGCTTCAGTAAAGGCTATGTGTTGTGCCATTAGGATGCGGGCAGTTTCTTCTTTTTTCTCCTCCTTTGTTTCTTGAATCTGTGCTTTGAGTGCCAACACCATGCTTTCAAATAGCTAATACGCTCTTTCGAGCGGTTTTTCGGTGTCGACCTCTATAGGGCCTGGCATTACTAAATGGGTCAGGTTTCTACATTTGTTGAGGAACTTGACCTATTCTTCAACCTTGGCATCGAGTTCCTTACGTCTGTGTTCGCTCCTTGTCTTTGCTTCGACTGCTAGGGTTTTACGGAGTTGTCCTAGATCTGCATCGGTCAGTGAGGTTGCATCTTTCAATTTGATATGGACCTTTGATGGCTGTCCATGATGCTTCTTCTTCTATTTCTCCTTCCTCTTTTTATGCTTTTCCTTCTTTGTTTGTGTCGGCACCTGTGTACCTGCAAAAGTCGAGTTGGGATTATCGGTTTGTGGTATAGTGGTTGATGGTTTCTCTGTTTGGTGAGGTGGGATGAATTCTTCCTCTAGTTGTTTAGATGTAGGGGGTGTAGAAGTGGATGCAGTTGGTGCTAATGGTTGGGGTGGGGATTGCTCAGAGTTGGGGGGTGGTGGTGGTGATGGATTTGGTGAATGGTCGGGGGTGATTGGTTGGTGGAAGTGAGGTCGAAAGGTGGGTTGTCAGGCTGGGGAGGTAAGTCAAAGAACATTTGGTTAATTTGTCGATTTATGTCCTCGTCATTTACTTCTACTCCAGTCGGTATAGTGGCTGGCAGGTTGGTTTGGGGTATAGTCAGAGTGATAGTCACGGTCCGACATGCGGTCACTTCAGCTTCCTTGTCTGGATTTCTCTCGAAATTCAAAGTGATAGTTGAAAAGGTTCGGGACTGGAATTCATGGCCTGGTTGGTATCCAACGACCTCGAAGAGAGGTGATTTTGTGGATATATTCTGGACCGATGTGAATATCTCAAGCAGTTTCTCAATGAATGCCTACAAATCCTTGTCCTTGTTGAAATTTTCTTTGACAGCTTCCGACATAGCATTTTTGGACAAGTCGAGTGGACTTATTGAATGTTGTTCTGGTACTTGTTCCTCAGTTACTTTTTTCAGAGATGGAGGTGGAGGCGTAGACACAAGATAGACGATGTTCTCAGGCATCGTCGTGTGGGTGGCCTTGGCTTTCTTTGGTCGACCTGGTAGCGCTCCTGCCTCGACAAATATTTGGAACTAGGTTTCACCTGGCACCTTATTTGCTGCGGGCATCTTCTATTATGTCGATGACCGTAGCTCCCAGTTCATCGTCGTCATCTGAGGATTCTGTAAGGATAAGCTTATGCTTACCTTTTCCTTGGTGTTGTTGTTGTGTCTTTAACTTCTTCCTTACAACGGCTATCTCTTTCAACAATTTTTTAATAATGCCTTTTGTGATAGTGTACTCTTGTTTTTCTAGTTTTGTCTTTCCCCTTGGCTCCTAGGTCAGGATGAGACTTTCTGTAGTCGGAGGAATTATCTGTTGCTCTAGCTATGCTTCCTCTATCTGTGGCTCTTCCTTCTGTGTTGACGAAGGTTTGATGATGATTTGAATTTGTCTAGTGTGTTCGACCGGTGTCTCCTCCAACACAAAGGTACTGATTTAAAGGTTCAGGTCATAGTCTTCTTCTTTCTCTTGGTTGTCGCTGGTACTGGTATTTTTGTTTTAGCTTGTCGAGACAACTCCTAAAAGATCTGGCCGACTGATGGATAATAGTTGAGGGATTTTTCATTTGAGTTAGCACCTTGCATGTACCACACCAAAGTATGCTTGAGCTCTAGCTGGATGTGGGACTGTGTCGGTAGACTTCATCGGATGTTTTGAGCCACCCTCCATCTAGTCATGCAGACTTTTAGCTGTTGGAGCTAATTCTCCAACAACACTTTTCCGTTTTCAAGTTCCTGCAAATTTCCTCTCTGGGAGAATGGTTTGAATCTCCACATGTGGAACCTTATCGGTTCCTAAAAAATTGGGTTTCCTTCTGGGAAGATATTGTACATGACTACCCATAAAATGAGGGAGGGGAACCTGATGATTCCTCCTGTCTCTTGGCATCTTTCACAGATGCTTGACCATGTCGGTGACATATTCATCCCATCTGTAGATTTTTCCATTTGTCGCAATGGTGTCGACAGCTTCTAACATGTCTAATTTGAGGTCGTTGCCTCAACCTGCCAGGGTGAGTGTTATTGCTATTATTTTAGCCACAATCTATGGCATTCGGGCTGTGATTTGACTAATCATCAACCCCTTCGAGTTTTTGCCCGAAGCCGACCCAGTTAGTTCTTCGACCAGTCCTTATTTAATACTGACTAGTACTAGGTCTCCTGTGTTTGAGAGACCTGTCAGCCTGGAGATGACTTCTCTAGAGATGTCGACCGATTGGTCGAAGTAGAACCGGTCGTTGTGGTACTGGCTTATGATGAATTTTACGGCTATTTCCTTGGTGCCACCGAAGATGGCCATGAGCGGTGCATTGACATAGTTGAATATGGTGCTGTATTTGATTTTCTCCACATCTTGAGTGGGATTCTTGTTGACATAAGCCTATTCTTGTATCTCGGTCCATAGTTTTTTCCATGAGCCTTCCTGCACCTTGGCATTCTTAATGTTCTTTAGCCTACGGACTAAAGGTGTGTCTACAGTCTGTAGTTCCTTACCTTTGGTTGAGGCTCTAGTATGTTTGGGTGCCATCTTGTCGGCTTGGTGGTCTATATCACTAAGGTATTCTCGGCTTTCAGTCGACTGGATGCTATGATGCTCTCTATGTCTGAATTGCGGTGAATGATCCTTCAGTGATCCAATATTTATAGGCAATGTTGTGGATGTGTTCGTCGATGAGTGTATTAATGGCAGACATGATGTTCCAGCTGGAACACTTGAGTGTGCGTTAATGGTCAATTGCTTTCAGTGCTCGAGGTCATGAATGCGCGATGGGACAATCGAGGTCGTCGGTCGATGTCGGTTGTGAAAATGGTCGATGGTGTTATGTCAATGGGAATGATGTCGGTTGTCGAAATGGTAATTTTCTGTCATAGTTTTCTACATGTACGGTATTATTTTTCTTTTTGTATTTTTAGGTTTGTATAGCTTTTGGTTTAACAGTTATGGTCATTATAGGATTCTTTTTTTTTCTAGTTTCTATAGCGTTTTAGTCGGGCTCCATTTACAAGTTTATGAAATAGTATGCCTTGCAATGTCCTTAGTTGGACTGATCCATTGGTATGTATTTCTTCGACAACATAGGGTCCCATCCATTCTATGTGGAGCTTTTTAGGTTTTCCTTTTACTTGACTATTGTATAGTAGATTAAGGTCTCCTACCGACAAGTTTTTGTTCTTGATGTTTCTGTCATGCCATGCTTTTTGTTGCTATTTCTGGATTTCTTAATGTTGTATTTCCATTAGTTGGTGTTCTTCAACTTTTCTTAGTTGCAATAGTCAGTCCTTTCTTCCTTGTTCGACATCGACGTGTAGGATATTGGCGATGATAGGTGATTGTTGTCAGAAGTGTTGTGGAACTATTGTTTCTTGTCCATACACTAGTCGAAAAGGAGTTTGGTCGGTCAGGCATTTATATGCTATTCTGTATGCCCATAATACTGCAGGTATTTTCTCGTCCCAGTCGTCCTTATCAGTATTACATATTTTGGTTAGTCCACTTGTTAATGTTTTATTAAATGCTTCAATTGCTCCATTCGATTGAGGATGGTATGCTGTACTCCGACGATGGTTGATTTGGAACTGGTCGGTTAGGGTTTTGATAGTTTTATTGATGAAGTGTGTTCCCTGGTCGCTAATTAGGGTTAGTGGACAATCAAATCTAGTGATGATATTCTCATAGATAAACTTAGCAGCTATCTCACTAGAACATGTGTCGACTCGTTTGGACTCTACCCATTTAGTTACATATTCGACTACAGTTATGATGTACCTTACCCCTCTTCTTTTTGCTGGTATACGAAATGGTCCTATGAATTCTATGGCCCAAATTTCAAATGTCAAACTTGGGTTCACTGATATCAAAGGCATTTATGTGCTACGCAGGGGTCGACCTAGTCGTTGACGTCTGTCACATTAACTTCGGTGGATTAGAGTCTTTAGGTCCTTGCTTGTGTGAAAAAGTGGATTTTCACTATTATAACAAAAATATGTAAAGTAAGCAAAGGAAATAAAATATCTTAAATACTAGAGACAACAATGAGGCCCATTGAAAGCTTGAAGGTTCGTACCTAGGTAGATTTCAAGGGAAGACCCCTTTACTCCCTCATCTTAGGCCCACGTGAGCTAATTACTATAGGAAAATGTAACTATTGCAAGTTAATTAATTATAGTTCATTAATGAGAAACCATTCGGGTTGCAAGATTGTATGCAACTAATAAAAAGAAAAAGAAATGAGATAGACAAACCATAGAAATAGACGCACAAGCACTCGAAAAACAAAACATAGATGCACATTAGCATGATTACAACATGGGTTGGTCATGAAAATAGTAATAAATTACCGCACGAGCGAGGTTTTGTTAACTTGTGTAGACAATGCAATTGTCAAAGAGATTTTTGTGTAATCTACGCACCTGCGACGCCAAGATACCAGCGACTGTGTAAATATCTATCACGACCAAAAGGAGGTAGAAATTTGGAAATTAAGGGTATGTGACTCTTCACTCAGAAAGAACAATAACCCAAGAATTAGATATCTAACAAATAACAACCTAGTTAATAATAAGTGGACAAAAATGAACTGGATTCACCATAAATATTGTTGTGACAAATAATGCAGAATGGCGTGCAACCTCTCCCACGTTTGGTGAAAGCCTTTGAGGTTGTTAACAAAGCCTAGTATTGTGTAACAGAAAGCAAATATGATAATCCTAATTAGATCATGCAAGGTCTTGTTAGTGAAATGAAACAAAATAAAAACTAAAATAACTTGAAATAAACAAAGGGAAAGAGCGGATGCAAACCATAAAAAGAAACCAATGCAAGAACCACTTTAGATTTCCTAATCATTCAAGAAAATACATGTAGTGTCACCTAGGAGGCGTGGAATTAAAATAGAATCCAACTATGGGGTCCACACTAAATGTTATAAAGCTTTAAGAACAAATGGAAGAACATTTAGCGGTCCACACCAAATGTTAGAAATCTTGAAGAGCAACTGGAAGAAACACTTGCCCCTTGGAGGAAGGAGGTAAGGTAGCTTGGAGAACGCTAATACGTGTGGAGGAGGTGAGCTATGAGGAAGCTTCAACCTAATTCCAGCAACATAAGCTAGCTCTAGATTTCTCTTACAATATTCATTCCTAGCTTCCTTTTATAGCTTAAGAGGTGGTCAAGAAACAACTAGATCCAAATAACCCATTGACTTCATGAAATAGCTCCAAAGTACACAAAGGGGGTTATTTAATGCCAACAAGTATAAGGGAAGACAAATTCAAATTCTTGCAGGTGATGGGACATCGATGATCCTTCAATGCATGACGGGTAGTGAAGATCTCGTTGTTTTGACAATAACGTGACTTTTATGAATGAAATTCATGTGAGTAGTTCATCTTTTAAGAAGAAAAGTGACTCAACCATGTAGCATGGGTATACAGTTATAAATCCTATACGAGTAGAGTGAATTTTGAAGGAAAAGTAGCACAAGTAGCCCAAAATTCATGAATTTTATAGTCTAAGGCTTTGATTGTTTTCTAGATCTTATGAGGATTCCTTCGATGGGATGCATGTCATATGTTGATGATGTCTTACTATGAAAATACGTTGATGATGTCTTACTATGAAAATACCAAAAATGTCGCATGTGCAAGAAATTTGAATGTTAACAGGTCCTTGAGATTTTTTTACAACAATGTGAGGGGAAAACTGGTTTTACTTCCCCCGCAATGAATTTTTGACAAATGTAGGGAATATTGTAAAAAATCCCAAGAACATGGTACATGGTTGAAAATGACACCATCTAATGGAACTATGGTAGACGCTATACATCCTAAGTGCTTATTGTCAATAGAGGTCTAGTGTTAGATTATGTCTCTAGGTCTATATGAGGTTTCTGAAGATATATTAGGTTTCTAGGTTTCTAAATTAGGTTTGTAGGCCTAGATTAGGTTTCTAAATTATGTTTCTAGTGCTAGGTTAGGTTTCTAAATTATGTTTCTAGGGCTAGGTTAGGTTTCTAAATTAGATTTATAGAGTTAGATTAAGTTGTAAAGGTATGAAAATTTGATACTAAATTTTGATCACTGGTGACATTGCATTTGAAGTCTTTAAGGTGACTATATGGATTATGGAAGTGTTTAAGGTAGTATATGGTAGTGTATAGGATAGATTATGGTTAAGGTAGGCCGGGTCAGGTTATAGTAGTTTAAGTTTAGTGTGAACAAGTAATAGATTATAGTGGTTTAATCCAAGGTATGGTTGGTTAAAGTAGGTTATCTGGTTGGTGTAGGCATGGTAGGGTACAACAGATAGTGGAGAGGAGGTTCGTGTAGGCTTGGTTATGGTATGTTAAGTTAATGATGAAAAGCTAAATATGATCTAGTATTGGGTATTTTTGGTAGGGTAAGTTAGATAGGGGAGTCGTGTAGGCTAGATGGAAAGGAACAAGTTATACAACTTGATGAGAACTTTATACTCAAAACAAGAAACTCTAGCCATAAAAAATCATATTTTTGCATTAAAAACAAAAAACGAAACCCTCGATTTGAAAAGTGGTGCTACCGATAGCACCCTTTTTTACGCTAAATTTCTAAATTTTTAAAAACTGAGATCATTGTAATTGTAATCAAAACCCTAAATAAACCACTAAATTAAAAAGTGATACTATCATAATCACTCTTCTTTAAGGATAAAAGTAAACCTTGTTTCAAAGTGAAACCATAACCGCACACATCATTACAACTAAAAACCTAAAAAAAGTTATAAAAATGCATTAAAAAAAGAAATTATATAACAAATATTTAAAAAAATTGATATAATTAAATTTTAAAAAATAAAAATATATTTAATTATTTTTAAAATTATACTAAATATTAAAAAGCAAAATAAACATTAAAAGACAAATAAAAATCAAATACCAAGATAAACATTAAAAAATCAAATATTAAAAAGTAAAAACAAAAGATATAAAAAAATTTAAAAACAAATATTATAAAACAAAAAAAACCATATAAAAATAAACAAAAAATAATATTTTAAAACAGAAAACAAAGCCATATAAAACAAACAATAAATAAAAAGAATACATTAGTTTTTTTCTAAAATATAATTAGTTAAAAAAATTAAAATATATTTAAAAAACTTACACTAAAAACATTCAAACTACATAGTAAGATGAATAATAATATATAAATTTAAGTTGCAGCTTCTCTTCACAAAATGTATTCACATAAAATCTTATATTTTTTGTATCATTTTTTTCTTCATAATCGTTATTGCTCGAATGTCAGTCTCTCCATTACCAAACGCCACTCCTCATTTTACTTTCCCAGATCGATAGCGGGTTCGATTCCCAGCATGTTAGTTGGATCTGTCAGCAGAAGCCTCTTTGATGCCACGAGTTCAAAAGACGAGTATTGGTAAAAAAATTATGAAGGCTCCTGGTATCCACATTAATAATATCGACTGGAGAGAGTTGATCATTCTCCAAGAAATGTAAGGTAGCTTTTTCCGCTGGTTTTTACATATCACCATCTCGAGAATTTATTCGTCCCGAATTAGTTTGATAATAAAAGAAAACCAATACCAATCGTTTTGCTCGTTTTGCTCTGCTTTGTTGGCATGAATATCCAATAGATACTAAGGCTTTTTATGATGTAAGGGCAGAGTGAAGGATCCCAAAATCAAGATCCCCACTATTCAATCAAAATTGTTGTTAAGTATACCCAGATTGTAGAATGAAACTCCGTGAATGGAGTATCTTGAGTCTAACAACAACAAAAAAGTGGGTATTGATGTGGTTAAGTAGAGATCTTTTTCCGCCGAGTTGCTCAAGATAGAAAATCAGTTGTTGTTTATTTAATTAGCAGACAGATTATTCGATATAAATGTCTTCTCAACAAATAATCTATGTGTACAAAATGTAAACATTAAAATATTATTCAACAAATTATGTGATAGAAAAGAGGTGATAATTATTTATGGCGTAAATGCACATGAAGTCAGGTAGAAGTCCTTCCAATAACGAATTCATGACGTACAAGTCATTTGCAATTCTTTTCCCGATTGGAAGAGTCTTGTGCAACTCCATAGGCAATTGGAAAACTAAGGCGTGATTCTTATGAAAATGTAAGGAAGAGAATCATGCTGAATTCTTAAGGCAATTGGAAAAAAGAGATCTTCCTCGTGCTTATAGACCTCCACTTCTTCGCCTGATCCCATCGCTCCTCCCTCAGGTAAAGCCTGAGCGTTTTAACTCAGTGCAGGCCTTCTTTCATCTTTGCTGGATCAGAGCATATACTAACCTGAAATTTTAACCATGGAAATTTTAACTCGCCAATCACCATGCTACACTTGTCGAAATGTGAATGGGCAGGAGACGAAAAATCTTTTGAAACTACGTCTCCATAAGGAAAACTCCTTTGGCATAAAAATTTCAATGATTGGACAAGACATCTTTAAAAGTGATGGATTGCATCGTTATGTTGTGGTGTAATCAATGACTAGGAGCTGCACTAGACTTTAATCGTTCATGTCCTTTCTAAATAGTATAAGCAAATCTTTCCATTGATTATTGAATAAATTTTAACCCCTCCAAGAGAATCATATCTTTTTTTAATATGATTGCGTTAAGTCAGTTCAATCTTCTTATATTTGGTGTATTGGAATATTTTCACGGGTTTGAAATGCCAGGATTTCGGATGAATTTGATTATTAAATTTGGTGAAATTTACGGTTTGTAAATTATAATTTGTAAAATTATATAATTTTAAGAATTCTTTTTAAACTAAATATCACATTTTAAAATTATTCAAATCATCTAAATCAAAATTTAAGCAATAAAAACTGTAAAATTATTCAAATCATCTAAATCAAGATTTAAGCAATAAAAACTGCAATTCTAACTTTTTCACTTCTACCAAATTCCAACGAATCGAAACCATTCCATTTTGGTTCTCTTATACTTCTCCTTTGAAATGCCGTCAAGTGAGGCGGGTGCGTGTATTTTAAACTTCACAGTTCTTTAGTATTTTATTATGGCATTCATGTTCTAAGATAATTATCGGTTTGCGTGATGTCTAAATTTGTCTAATATTCGGCCTTTTTCCTATGTTTTTAAAAAGTTGTGATGAGGATTCTCACACCATATGGGGATGGGTTCGGGTATCAAAAGTTGGAGTGTTATATCCTTTTCCGTGTACGTACGTACTTCTTTTTACAATTACAATGGGAGAAGGAGGATCATTTTTAGGAAAAAGCTTTTTCTTTTTCTTTTTCTTTCTTTTTTGATTCGGTTTGATATGGAGAACAATATTAAACATGCAGCAGAGTAATAAATGCTATGGCTACTGCATTGTGAACCGTTGGATCTCAACTTGGGATCTCAATGCTGCCAAGTCCTTTTCCATACCAAGTTGTACATCCTTTTTTCTACAATTACAATGGGAGAAGGAGAATCATTTTTAGGCAAAAGCTTTTTCTTTTTTTTTTATTGGGTTTGATATTCTATTTTTATTTGTAGTCTTGTAATTTTATTAAAAGAAAACTTAGTTATAACTTAAAACTTTTTTTTAATGTAACCAGACAAAAATTATTTAACTAAATATATATATTTTTTGGAACTTTGGTATTTAGAAGACTTAATTTTTGAAACTTATGATTTGATGGTTGCTTATTGTTTAAACTTGTACCTTCAATTATGATGTCATGTTAAAAAAAATATTGTTTTATAAAAGCTATAATCTTGGAGAAATAATTAATGAGTTCTCTTTCATCCAAAATATTATACACAAACTGGGAGAGAGATAATCATTAAAAAATAACATTTTAAAGAAATAGAATGTGAATAATAATGTTTCATTAAAAAACTATTATATATAAGTACCTAAATTCGGATGACCCAATACATCCCAACTCACAAATACATCCATTAAATGTTGTTTTGAAAGAGAACAATTCAATATTCAAATCTTACTTTTTACTAATAATGAAGCTTTGATATGGACCTAAGAGAGCCTCCTCATTTGCACATCCAGCCATGTATACTCCATTTTGTAAGTTAAATCTTGTCTTTTAATAGCTTTGATATGGACCTAAGAGAGCCTCTCCATATGCACATCCAACCATTTATATTCCATTTTGTAAGTTAAATCTTATCTCTCAATAGCTTTCATATGGACTTAAGAGAGCCTCCCATATTCACATCCAACCATATATATTCCATTTTGTAAGTTAAATCTTATCTCTCAATAGATTTGATGTAGACCTAAGAGAGCTTCCCCATATGCACATCCAACCATGTATATTCCATTTTGTAAGTCAAATCTTATCTCTTAATAGTAGTGGACTTTGATTACTTTAACTACCAATAGTCACTTTATTCAAATTAGCTTGAAATTTGTAAATATTCATTACAAAATCTTATAATGAATAAATATTATCTAATTATGTAATATTATAATATAATTAAACTACTCTTCATTAATGAAAATAATTAATTATATTTTATTATAAAAATAATCCATAATAACATTTTTGGCTATCAAATTTCTATACTAACTTCAAATATTATGTCAACAAACTTGTAACCATAACTTTAAAAAAGCCAAATACCACATAAAGCACACTCATAAATATTATCAAATTTCTATACCAACTTCAAATATTATGTCAACACAAATTAAGTTAAACAAACTTGTAACTATAACTTTAAAAAAGCGAAATATCACATAAAGCACACATAAATATTATGACATCTTTTTATATAATGACAATAAAGGAAAATGTAAAACAATATCATGTATTAAAGGAGCCAAAGTTATAGGAATTCTAATATAATGGCCTCCACGAAGATAGAAAGGTTATTGAGTTATCTTCATATTCGGATATAGGATGTAGTTAAGAATAGATTTGATCAATGAAAAATTCCGTAATCATTTAGATTACTTTTCTAGGTACAATCAAATTTTAAACCACTCAGTTAAATAAACTTGCATTTTCACACTAACGGAAGCAAAGCAGGGCGTGGATTGAAAAGTACACGTTAGTGGTATAACAGCGAGGATATCAAGTGGGAATTGGGTGTTTGGTCAAGGAAATTCTATGAGCAGAGGCCCATAAACGCTATTCGCATGTTTTCATATCTAGATACATGACCTGACCCCACGGCTTTAAAAGGAAATTCCTACATTACAATATTACACCAAATATATTTGTTGGCACTTTCCCAAATTGATTATATTTATACTAACTTAGTGGGCCGGGCCACCATATATCGTGAGGTCATGATCGTGTGCTGTACATTTATTGTTTGTGTATTCCATCTAATCGTGTTAAAGATTTCACAGCTCAAACCAGCACGAATCTTTTGGACAAGGTCCACTCTACAACCAAGAATTTCACAATTCCAGTTATATACATTTGAAAGTCACGGCAGTTGCCTCATGACCTTACACGCTTTTAGACAAGTACCACTTATAAATTCACAAATATTTATGATAGAATCAAAGGGAGCTGTCTAATTAGTGAGGATTTTGACTTTTATGCTGATTTTTTTTTTTGGGAATCTGGTAAATTTAACTCTTAAAATCTATAATTCACGTTGTTTATTGGGCGATCTTAAGGGCAGAAATGAAATCAGGTGACACAAAAACCCCCAACATCCACACTCTATAAGATCTAGCAATGTTTTTGTAAATTTTGAAAATTCCATGACCCAGAAATTGATAAAAACCAACCGGAAACAAGAAGAAAACCATCCCCTGTTTAGACAACTTGGAATCAAAGTCACGATAGTTGCAAGCAATTACCTGATGATCTTACACGTGGTTAGAATTTGAGGGGCATATACTTGTCATGAGGCTTTTTACCCATCAAAAAATATGGTTAATTATTTTTTCAAACTGCCATTATTTTTTATTAATAAGTTTGTTAATATATGTGTATGTCTATATAAGTGCTATTTTATATATGTAACAACATAAATTGAAACTTTCTCGTTTGATTGAAAAGTATGTAGGTGAGTTTGCCTCTATTCAGAGAGACTGGTATAGTTTGATTGTTAATGGTTCCTTAGTTGTAAACGTTGTTGAGGACCAATAATAACGGGGAGGGCCCATTTTGAGCATTTGATGAAAGGGGGACTCCTTATTAATAACTACAAAATTTGGCTAGGGAACTTGGTTGAGTTTTTTCATGAGGGTTATATCTTAAAGAGAAAACTATTCATTCTTGGCTTTGAAAACAAGTAGTGAGCTAAAGGGTACATCTTCCTTTGGTCAAGGAGGGCATTTTGTTGAGCCAAGCAAGACCGAACTAGGTAAGCAATTTGACTTTTGGTTGCCCAACCAAAAAAGAATGGAGTCATGACATCAGGAGAGGCACTTCAAGTCTTTTCTAGCTATTAATTAATTATTGGACCTTTCAGTAGGAAGATAGCCAAGGTGATTGATGAACACCTTTAAGAGGGAAATGGTACTTTCATTACAGCAAGGTGAGGGGCTTGAGCTTCCCTTGTAACTTTTAGTGAACAATATTGACATGCTGTCCTTAGATCTATATTTTTTTCAATTTTTCCTTGCTAACAATAATGAATACTCTAAGGGCGCATGCATTTGGAAACACAAGGAGTTATCCAATTATATTTTGCACATTCTATGTAGATGAGGAAGTCTTTTTTTGAAATAAAATGTGACAATTTAAATTACACCATCGATGCAACATGTTAACCTTGAAAATTTTTGTTTATTGCATTACATGTGACCTGCTATAATTTACCTTTGGAAATGATTCTATGTTCTACCTTTTGTTTGTTTCTTAAGTTTATCACTTAATATACTTTAGATGCATAATGTGGACACATGTTACTTTTGAGTTGTATGTGTCATTGTTAGTAGGTTTTTTTGTTCCACCCTCGATTTTCAAAGTTCATGATCAACTAAAAATATGGGTAAATGAGTTTATTGTTATCTTTTCATTGGAATTTAAACTACTAAATAAAAACATATATTTTTGTTTAAAAATTAAAGTGTTACAATTTTAGTTACACCATTCATTTAACATGTTAACCTTGCAAAATGTAGTATGATGCATTACATGTAGCCCAACATTAACCTTTGCAAAAGATTCTAGGTTCCACGTTTTATTTGTTTCTTAAGTTTATTATTTAATGTACTTTTGAGTAGTTTGTTGTTTTATTCCACCTTCAATTTTCAAATCACATGACCATAAAATAAATGAGTAAATAAGTTTATTATTATCTTTTAACTAGAAATTAAACTTCTCATTAAAATAGTTATCTTTTAATTGAATATTAAATTATGTAATAAAATTCTTCAATGTTTTAATTGAATACTAAATTTTTTAATAACAACATTTTAATTGAATTTTTTTTTTAATTTTAAAGAAGTTATTTTTGACTAAAACTTTGTATCACATACACAATCAAAATTTAAAACTTTGAAAAAATAAATAATAATAATAATGGTCTGAAAGGTATAGAAATGAAATTCCAACCGTGCAGAATCATAGAATCTTCCGATAATTTAACTCCATTGTTTTGCACGGACGAAGACTTCTTTTTCATTTTTCACTTTATTTTATAGGTTGCTTAGTTTGCACGCAATTATCGAGCGAGTTGAATAAAGGGTAATGTTGGAATTTGCTATTTAAAGAGAGTTTCTCTCTGGGCTAATCCAGCTCGTTTCAACGACATAGATCAAATTTGGAAAGTCCCATTGAGATTGATTGAGCGCTGATCTGAACCAGCCGCTTACGTGGGTTAATGCAGTTGTCAGCCTTGCGTTGCTTGTCAGTGTATCTTTCTTTCTGCCTGCCTGCCTGCCTGTTGTGATCGGAGCTTCATGAGCATTGCGGATTTAAAGAATGGCACGCTACGCTGACAAGCAACGCTAGGCTGATAATTGGAACCCATCGATTAAGCCTCTTCTCCTTCTCCACATCTTTATAACTACAATGTCCAATACTTGCGCATATTCATCTGCAATTGGAACCAGCGATCAGAGGGCAGGAATCGGGCGATATAATTATTTTGATATCATATATTTATGTTGATGAGTGTTTAGATATTATTTTAGATTTTGGACTTGTTTGAGCAGATGAATAAGATTAAGTTAGATTTGTTTTATGGTTGTGATATTTTGTTATGCTTAAATGCATTTTAATTATTAAATCTAACAATAGGATATAAATAATGAATATAAAATTATATTTTTTAGTCTAAAAAATTAAGTAGTTAATTAGCTATATTTACAAAATTAAGTAGTTAGTTATGTCCATTAACATTCAAAAACCACTCTATTTATAGCTCTGTTTTTTCAGAGATATATAGCTTTTTATTAGTGCTTATTGTTAATTCTGCTTGCTATCTTTTTTGAAGTCCACGCATAGCAAGTGGAATGTGGTGCTGAAAATAAATTACGTTGTGTACAGTGATGCCTTGTGGAAGATCGCCATACTGTCGGCCAACTTTGCCACTTCAATATTTAGCATTGTCGATTTCTGCGTTTTGGCTTCGAATTGGTCAGTTACTGTTGAACAATTTGGCCTGTTTTTTTATATCAAAAGAAGGAAAAGAAGAGGATCGGATCTGAAGAAGTTAATTGACGCAAAAGATTATGCCGTAGATGGCTAAGAATTTGATCATGATTATCGAAATCAAAGAGTTGGTGAATGCAGTTGAATTTTGTTATAATTTTCAATGAATCATGAGAAATGAAGTTGCAATAAAACCGTGCATACAATATAAAAATAAAGAGGTTTGTGTTTTTATTAGTATTTATGTTTTAATTAATGCTGAAATTATAATTAAGAGGTTGCACAACACAGCCAAACACAGCCAAATTGAATGATATATATGTCCGATGAATTAGAGAGCATCCTTTTGAGTTCGTATCAAAGTTTTATTCGAGATATTGATAAAGGTCTTACTATCTTCATAAGAAATTTGATATTTGAAGTGAAGATTTATTGCCATAATTTTATGTTAATTTAAAAAGTAATTATAATATAGTTTGAATAGAAATTTTCGATCTTTTTGTGAGAAAAAAGGGTTAGGGTTTTTTGTTTTTCAGAAAGCTTCAACTAGCTTGATGGCCTTGGAGGGAAACGTTTACCCCCACGGGGTGAGCCGCTGCTCCCTCCTAGAAGGTTGGTGTGAATTTGAGGAAAGGAGGAGCGTAGCATTTCGCGTTGCAAATGGCGTATAATTCATGAATGACCCTTCTTTTTACCAATCGAGGATTATAAAGTCATTCCGTATCGGGAGAGAAAGTGCAGAAGCAAAGATAACGATGTTCATCAAACCTGTAGAATTGGGAAGGGTAGGAAACACCCATTCAATGCATGTGAATGCAACCGAAGGTACTCGAGAAAATCCACATCTTCAATGACCATGCATATTGAAAGCAGACACCGAGGGCTCGCAATAAATGATACCCAGAAGTGTGTACACATTCCTAAGACTGCGTGTGCGCTCTCGTATGGTAAATCCCGAACCACCAAATATGTATTCATGTATGCATAAAAGCACACACACGTTAGGAGTGTGCACATGCTAATAGTGTGTGTGCGTTAAAAACACATGTGTGCTTCTCTGTATATTAAAAATTGGGTCGAGGCCCATTTCCACCCCATTCTACCTGATTTCGCCGATATGTAAGTATCCAAAAATTCCATACGAACACGCACGCACATCAACTCCACCACCAATGCTTCCAAATCATCATCCAAGTAGGATTCCATTCTTGATTTGTAATTTTTTTTCCAATGATTTAAAAAAAAATACATCCTAAAAATTCAACCAAAATTGAAACAAATTCATTTTTTTTAATTTCAGTTCATCTCTTCTCCATTACAATGACCGAAAGCCAAGAGCCAAACCCCTAAATAGACAACCTTGAGGATAACCCAACTGCACAAATCCCCAAACATAATCCCAAAGTAAACATTAACCTCGAGGAAAATCCAACCACAGAATCCCAAATCAATCAACATCTAGACAAGTTAAAAACCATGCTTCAAAAGATTAGAACCACTGGGGAACCATCCAAACTCTCCTTAGCCACATCCCTTAACAACATCACCACCTCAATTGACAATGCTCACAATTAATTTTTGAACGTAACTTAGTATAGGGCTAGGATGAGAGCGTATTCCAATGGTTTTAGTAGAGATAAAATCAAAGAGCTAGACATATCAAAATAGACTCTATTTAATTTTTTCATTAACTATGAGACCAACCTACCCCTTATCTACATAAAAGTCACCTTTGCATGGATTGGTGCACATATGAGCCATGGAGACAAAATTGGATGTGTCCATGGTTTATGGTTTTTGACAAACCTCCTTGCAACAATAGTGTGGTTCCACTCTATTTTCTTTGAAAACCATATGTGGAGTTTGTGTTGGGTTTGCACATCAACTACTTTGACATTAGTGAGTTCCAAGGGGTTGGTCTTGGATCTTCCTAGGATCGACCCACTACAAGGTGTAACCTAATGAGAGTTCCACATGCACCTAGGCATAAGCCAGCCCCCGGCCTCCATAGACACCTCAGTTACTGGATCTCCTATTTGAGACTACCACTTCCATATCACAACTTACTCATTGTGTACTGTAACATAGTACATTTGCGGAAACATCTAAACATGACCCGTTAGAGCAGCACAAAATACAATCATGTGTAGGTCTTGCAGGCTCCACTGGTCATGGACCATCATCCATGACAACTAGGGGGGGGAAGCATCCTATTGACTATCGAGGATTACTCCATTGATGCACTCAATATGCCCATACTTTCCATGGCCCTACAGAGGATCCTGCATGAGATAATTTTATGTCTGAAGTTAATACATGATTTGTAAATGATTGTAAATGATTGATTATATTTTTAATTCTACATTTTACAATTGTTATATGAACATCAATTAGAGTATTGAATATGTAATTGATGTATTTGGCATGTACAGTTGTTTTGAGATGAAACAATTGAATCAAGGTGGGAGGACATTACTGCTCCCAACCTTGATCTCGCCATAGCGACAAGGAAAAATATTGCAACACCTCACATAGATGTATTTAAAAGAGTGTATGGTCGTAGGATTTAAAAATTGAGTTAGTTGCAATTGTCATATTTTTATGAGAAATCAATATTAATGTTGTTGTGTTTCCATAGGTGTATGTGGAAGAGATCGAACACAAGTCTCCACCTGGGGGGGCTGAGTAGATCAGCATAACCTGTCATACAAGTAACTTATGTGAAATTAATTATATATTTGACATGGAATTAATTGTGTTTATAAGGTTAATTTTCATGTTTTTTCTTCTAATGAATGTGTTACATATGTTTATGAAAGTGCCATATCTTACCATACGATCACCATATGCACACATCCCTACATATATTCCAACTAGTTTAGTTTTCCACACTTTATATCTTGTAATGTGATTAGCTACTCTAGCATTGTGATGGACATACCCATATTCCCCCATAGGAGACTCCCACTCATAGGCCTACACCCATCCCCTCATGTGTTTCCCCCAATTATTGAACATTTGGATCCATCAAATCCATCCACGTCAACTCCATCCATTGTCCTTACATCAACCACCACCCATTTATCTACATCAGAACCCTGCCCCCTACCTACAGCATCCCCCTCCACCACCATTTCCTTAGAGAAATTTGTCAAGCACAGTGCTCCACTTCCTAGCCAGGAAGAGAGATCTCTTGCATTGCGTGAAATATTCATGGTGAGATTTATAAGTTCACTAAAATATTATAAAGCATGAATGGATTTTCATAAAATAATGAATTTTGGTTTTATGTATTATTGATTTTTGTAGTTGTTGTAGTGATGCATTGCTGAGACAATTGATTCGAGGAGACAAACAACCCCATCATGTCATGTTGTCTCTTCTTAGGTGAGTACTCAAGATTTGGATTCTATTTATTTTTAAGTTTATTAATTTATAGAATTGTGGGAAAACTCACATGTTGTTGTTTTCCTTTTAGATCTTTGAGAGACACTCCACACCTAGACATAGGGGGGCTTAAGCTTCCTCCAACTCAAAGAGGATAAATATTGATTTTGGAGATGAGCGTCAGAATGTTGAGACACCCTCTATGCATATTAGCCATGATGTGACATTTTTGGCAGGATATTTTTGTTTGTGTATAAGCCATGAGCCGCCCTTATTCCATTTTTGGGCATGAGCATCCATTATTGGGAATGATGTTCCATTTTGTATAAAAATATAATTTGGACATATTCCCAATAAAAATTCATGACTTTCAACCATTGTATATAAGAGAGTGTTTATGGATCTTTACCTTATTTATGTGGATTTGATGTATATATTATGATTATAACATGGTTCATGGTGAGTGTGATTGGTTCATGGTGAATGTGATGTTATATGTATTATGACTATTACAAGCAATATATTTTAGATCACATTCATATTCCATTAAAAATAGTAGTTGATATGATGAATACAATCTTATCCTAATAAAATCAATCAAATAACTTGATCACCATATATGGCATGCATGCATTTATTATCCCTCTTCCAATCCAAATCTTAACATCTTACTAAAAATAGTTAGGATTGACAATTATGATATTTTAGGGCTGAAGTGTTTTGTTTTCATTATTGGACCATATCATGACCTTGAAATTCTTACCTTCTGTGCAGAGCCCCAAAATAGTGACCATATCCCTCTTGTAGGACAAAAATTCACTTTATAAGATTGACGTTGGTTCAGTGTCTTGCACATGGGCCATGATCCCTAGAATCATTTATGGGTCTAACATATTCGTTTTTATCATTAGGCCACACACATGGCTTGGAGACCCATTTTTATTATGTAAAACCTCAAAATAATAACCACATCTCATTCACAAGCTAAATATGCTTGCTACATGGTTTGTTAGGTGTCTTTGGGAATTATGGAAGTAAAGAGCTAACACATTTTTGTAAAACTTGAATCTCTCATTAATATTAATTTATTAGCATTGAAAACTGCACCTAATATAACATAAACTAAACATATGATTTTCTACCTCACTAGACAAACCTAATCTAGCCTAAACTACCCTAGCCTTAGTTACTACCTTAACATCACCTACTAAACTATCCTAAACTAAACTAATTTAATATAATGTAGATACACTTACTTAAACCGTTGACTCATCCTTACTTTTCCCAAGCCAATGAACCTACTTAATTCAACCTTAACAAGTTATACAACTTGATGGGAACCCCACATTGTTATCATGTTTTTGGAGGTCAATTTTAGTAGCTATTTTTTCCTCCCTTTCAAAAATTTTGTATATTGGTAGCACCATTTTTATTTTTGAGCCATTTTTTTTTTTGCGTTTTTGAATCTTCTTGGTGATTAAAAAAAACTATAGGCTTTATTTACAAATGCATTTTTTTCAAATTTAACAAAAAGCATGCATTCAGTAGCTAGTTATATGAAAAACTATGTACATTTTGGATTTTTTTCCACATTCAGTAGCTAGTTATAATGAAAAATATATACATTTTGGAAGTATTTTCATTGAACCTTCCTCTTAAATAAGTCATTTTAATGGATAAATTTGTAGAAAAAAAAAGAGAAAATAAAGACATTTCAAACCATTTTTACCTTATTTTCAAATATTTTATGTATTAAAATGATCATATTTAACATTATCTTCCATAAAGTAGCCATTAACATAAATTCAACACAAATTATACCATGTATTTATAAATAACATATTAAAAACATAATATTTATTGTT